>PVJH01000761.1:76636-257526 GCA_004026705.1 Nesogale talazaci | reverse complement strand
TTAAGAAATTCAGATCTCATTCACTCAGTAGTCTCCTGACTATTGTCACATGCCAGACATTTCTGCCAGCGGATCACAACCTACACACAAAAGCAAACTGCCATCTTGTAGATTCTGACTCACGAGCACCCTCAGGACACACAGCACTGCTGGGCAGCGTTTCTGCGACTGTTGTCAGTCTGTATGGAAGCAGGCTGCCTGGCCTAGTCTTCCTCTCAGAGTGGTGGGTGGGTTCAAACTGCTCACCTGTTTGCAGCCCAACACTTAACGCTAAGGCTACTAAGACCGTGTCTCCTTTCTTCAAGACACCACATTTTTTAATTAGCAGAACAAAAATGTCACTGACTTTGGAAGTTTTATCCTACCTCATGTTCTGAAGCCCAGTACAATCCTTGAGAGAAGGGCTTGACAGCTGGCTCCTAAATGTAGTTTACAAACCTTGTGCTCTTGATTTGTGAGCTTCGTGAAGAATGCAAAGTTTATTCTCATTACTTTTTTTTTTTAATTCTCATTACTTTTCCTCTGATTCACTTCAGCAGTTAACTTTTCCAGATCATATGTCAGATCATAGCAGACAGTGTTTCTCCCCTCCCTTGTCCCCTTTGGCCAACTAATTAGGCAGCATTTCTTATCACCTGCCCCAGAGACACTAGCTGTTCCTCGAGGTTATAGCAAGGGAGGATGGGGGGGCTGGAGAGCTCATATAATGAGACAAGAAGGAATAAAATGTTCGCAAATTTATTGTGGTGATGATTGTACAACTCTTCTTAAAATGATTGAACAAATAAGGTGACTGAACCGAAAAAAAGAGAAAGATGAGTGAACTATTGAATGGAATGATTTGTGAACTATATCCCAATAAAACTGTTAGATTAAAAGGGAAAAAAGCAAATTAAATAAGATGAAAACGTAAGGTAGGTTTGCTGAGTGGATATCGGAAACTGTTGGAAGAGCGCACTCACTGTATGGGATCTTAAATTCTGAGCACCCTGTTTTCACAAGCCTGTGGGTGTATTCGCTCACCATATTCATTCAGTCTGCATGCTGAGCAAATCACTAGAGAAGCTGGTTTACCTGCAGAAGAATGCAGCATCAGGATAGGAAGAAGGCATATTAGCAACCCGAGTTGTGCAGATGAAACGCTTCCTGATGAAGAGAGAAGATTGCAGCCTTCAGTACCGATCATACAATTCACTGGGAAGAAAACCAAACTCCAACTAAATCATTAGCCAGCATCCCGATAAACGGAGAAAGGCTTGAAGTTGTCAAGAACTCCATCTTGCTTAGATCCACAATCAATGCTCATGAAAAGCAGAAATAAAGAGATGAAGCAACCCATTACATCAGGTATATCTGCTGTGCAAACCTTCTGTAAAGGGGTGAAAAGCAAAAAGCAAGAATGTTATTTTGAGGACTAAGATATGACTAAGGCATGGTAGTTTCTTTTTAAATTTTTATTTGTTTACTTTAAATAGAAGATTCTCTTCTATTTTCTTTCTTTCTTTTAGCAGTTTTATTGGCACTTCATCCATATATCATACAATTCAATACTCCAGGCAAATCAAGAAAAGTTATACAATCTTTACCACAATCAATGTTAGAACATTTTCATCTTTTTTGTTTTGGGAGCATCACTGACCTCTGGTGGTGGGAGTAAGAGGCCCAGCCTTTGCTCCTATGGAGCCGCTGCTGGAATTGAACCTTCATCCCAGTGGGCCGCAGTCTCGGGCACAACCACTATGCCACAGGGGCTCAGCCCCCATTTTCATCTTTTTTATGCTCACCATTATTCATGTTATTTTATTCAATTTTGGCAAAAATATACACACCAAAATATTATCTAATTCAACAGCTTCTACATGTATAATTTCGTGCCATTGGTCATACTCTTCATGTTTATTGATATCCCTCAATTGTTCCATCACCATCAAAATAAACTCAGTACCACCTGAGCAAAAAAAAAACAAAACACTTTCTCCTTCACTCGTGGTAACCATTGTTCAAGTTCGGCTTCTTCGTCTTTTTAAAATTTTTTTTAGTAGTTTTCTTGATATAATATGCACGTATCATGCACTTCCATCATTAAATCACTTTAGAAAGATTTGTGTGTACATCATCACTATCAGTTCTAATGCTTCCTCTCCCCTCCTCTACTCATCCATTGCAACCCAATTTCCCTTTCCCACTGTCCCTTCCCTGCCTCCCTTCCCCGATAAACCATTGCATCAAGTTATAGTCTCTATGCATGCATCTATTCCTTCTGCGCTTCATAAACCTAAACCTAAAGGAAACGATAAAAAACCAAAATGAAGCAGAAAGAAAACCTAAAGGAAATGATAAAAAACCAAAATGAAGCAGAAAGAAAACAATAAAAAT
The DNA here is from genome assembly GCA_004026705.1 of Nesogale talazaci. Classification (NCBI taxonomy): domain Eukaryota; kingdom Metazoa; phylum Chordata; class Mammalia; order Afrosoricida; family Tenrecidae; genus Nesogale; species Nesogale talazaci. The sequence continues at coordinate 255,150 of PVJH01000761.1, read as the reverse complement.
ATAAATATAAAGAGTAAGAAAGAGAAAACCACCCACAGTATTTTAAAATCAGGAGAAATTTCTGTCATGGAACAATTAACCTAGATAGAACAAATTCAGATTGGGTCAAGAGAGAGGTCACTGACCAAGCATTATATTATACCAGGGTTCGATCCACCATAATCAAGTTTACAACATTCTCTGTCTGGCAGTAAAGCTGTTGGCGTCCCTCATGTGTGACTAGAGGGAATCTGCCAGAGGTTTCATTTGACTAGCTAGTCGGCAGACGGATTTGGGTTCCGACCATCCTCCATAACCTTCTACAAATGAGGTGTTCACAGTTAAAGCTTTGGTCCTTTCCCTTCATCACATTTGGATTTTGCTATTCCCATCTTTGAATCACCCGGGTTTCTTTAGCATAGACTTAACTGATGCCTCAGTGTGATTGGCTGCTTGTTTGAATACAAGTTTTAAGACCCCAGACACTATTCCAGTTGATTGCTGGGCACTGTTTGCTCTCTTCACCACCCTCTGCTGTACACCCTTATCTTCAGTGGTCTCTTCATGAAGGTCAGTATCCAGGAGGGTCATGTTATCAGAACTCTTTGTTCTAGGATCCGAACTACAATTACATGGGAGCCCCAAATCCATCTGCGCATCCCTGGGTTATGAAGACTCTGGTAGATAGGGACTCTTGAGGTAGGGACCAGTTCATTCACTCGGACTTCCACTTCTGGTGTGGCCCTTATCATGGTATTTTCTATTGTATTATATGCATGTAAAATTTGGACATTGAATTAGAAGACTGAAAAAAAAACCAATGCATTTGAACTGACAAAAAAATTCTTGACAGTATCAAGGACTTGCAGAAGAGCTAATAGATCTGTCTTAGAAGAAGTACAGTTAGAACACTTCTTAGGCCAGGATGAAGAGGCTTTGCCTTTTGTACTTTGAACATGTTATCAGGAGAGATCAGTCGTTGGAGAGGGACACAGTGCTTGGTAAACTGGAGGAGCAGTGGGGAAAAAAAGGAATGCCCTCAGTGAGGTGGCTTGACACATGGCTGCAACACTGTTGTACTCAAACACAGAAACAATTGTGCGGATGACCGGGGACAGGCAATGTTTCCTTCTCTGGCACAGAGCATGGCGAGGAGCCAGAACTGACTTGATGGCAGCTGAAAACAACAAAAACATGGAGGACAGTGGCAAAGTAGAAGGCTACTCAAAAAGAAGCCAAACCTTGATGGGGAAGATCAACTCAGTGACAGCAACAATGAACGGGCTTATGTGTAACAATTGTGAGGCTGATGCAAGACTGGGTAGTGTTTGTTTCCTTCCTTGTGTATAAGGCATGCTATCACTTAGAACTGGCTATATATCCAGCCTTGTGATGGGTTTCCCCTTTCCCCGCCTTCCTCTGCCCCCACCAACCCCCTATCCTCATGATATCACTACTCCCACTACTGTTTCTGAGGGCTTTATCTGTCCTGAATTCCATGCATCCAAAACTCTTATCTGTACCAACGTGTGTTCTTCCCTCTAGCTGGATCTGTAAAAGTAGAATGAGTCATGGAAATGGGGGAGAGGAAGCAGTCAGGACCTAGAGGAATGATGTGTTTCATCTGTGTTATACTGCACCCTGGTTGAATTTTGCCTTCCTTGTAACCCTTCTGTGGGGTGATGTCCAATCATCTACAGATGGGCTTTGGGTCTCTACTCCAAACGCCCTATTTCATATTGATATTATTGTTTGTTCCGGGTCTTTTGATACCTGATATCTGGTACCATCGACACCTCACTATCATACAAACTGGTGTGCTTTTTCCATGTGGGCTTTGTTGCTTCCATGCTAGATGGCCGCTTGTTTAACTTCAAGTCTTTAAGATCCCAGATGCTACATTTTTTTGATAATTGAGCAACAATCGTTTTCTTCACCACATTTGCTTGTGCACACATTTTGCCTTCAGCGATCTTGTCTGGAATGTGAGCATCACAGAATGCAGTTTATTAGGACAAAGTGTTCTTGCATTGAGGGAGGACTTGAGTAGAAGCCCAATATCTATCTGCTACTTTGACACTTAACATATAAATATATGTACCCAGACTTATATCTCTATTGCTATGTATTAATATATTTACATATATGTATGTCTATGCTTATACCCCTATATATATATGTCTTTTGCCACCTAGTTTTTTCCTCTAATAGAAGGAATATTTTTACCTCCTTATGACTCAATAATTTTTGCATATTCTGCTGTTTAATCTCCATGTGTTTATCTGTACATTTTTGAGATCCGTCCCTGAAAGATGGGTGGCTGCCAAATATTTTATCTGTCTGTAGGTTCTCTTTTTTGACATTTAGAGAAACCTTTTGATATGCAGAAGCATTCGATCTTTAGAAGGTCCTCTTCCTCCAGTTAACTTTCTGTTGGTTCTGCATCTTTATTATGTTTGATAGTCCAGGTATACCTTAAAGATGAGCCACTAAGTTCAACTCTCTTTGTCTCTTTGATTAGCATTTTTATGGTTTTAGATTTTCCACTTGAGTGTTGATTCATCTTGATTTCGTTTTTTGTTCCTGGTGTCAGGTATGGCATGAGGAACTTGCTTCCTTTTCCTGAAATGGTTATCTAGTTTTAGCAGCACTATTAGTCACAGAGACTGTCTCTCCCCACAACTGGTGGATGTTGATCCTCAGGTGAAGATTAGCTGTCCCCAGATGCGTGATTGACTCTTGTGTTCTCAGACCTCTTCTCTTGTTCTGGGTTGTTAGGATACTTTCACTTAGAAGAATTGTTGTTGATTGTTTTTTGTATTTTTGTTTTTGTGGGCCTCACTGCCCTCTGGTGGTTGTGGGAGCCACCCAGTGCCGCTCCGGCCACTGGATTTGAACCTCCAAGCCCACAGGCCATAGCCCCGCACTCAACCACTTATGCCACCAGGCTCAGCCCCACTTAGAAGAATTAATACAAGACTATTCCCAAGAAGTTGGGTATTAAAGGCATCCCAAACGTACAATTCTTCCAAGATGCTGGTTGCTCCATTTCTACTTTGGGGACATAGAGGTAAAATGTCACGGATTTGTGTACCCCTGCAAATATGTATCCCTTCAGCTAGATTTTCAGTGGCTTGGCAGTTACATGATGATCAGCCCCATGACATGATGTGATCTGTAAGACACTGCAGAAAACCCTCCTAAGAATGACGGAAAAAGTCTTGGAGAGACTGTCAAGGCCAGGCTGCTGGAGACCACTCACCAGATGAGATTGGTGTCTGTTACAGTCTGCTCAACAGACTATACACAAAGATCCTTGATGTTCTTTAGCAAATCCCTAAAAGTACAGCAAAGGGAAAGTATACAGCAGAGATTATTATGAGAAGTTATATAGGGTCAAAGTAGAATATGATGTTAAAATAACAGAAGACTCACATCAAGGTGGACAGACTGAAGAAGTTATTTTGCAGGTTTAAAAGGAACTGCATCTGGTCAGAAAATTGGTGGAGTGGGAACCACAAGATTCCTTTGTAGAAGAGTCTGTGGCCAGTCAGTGGAAATGGTCAACATAATCCTCTTTAAATAGTTTTACTGTGTTTATGGAGCAATGATGTAAGTAAATATTGTGTTATATGACTTTTTTTAATGATGCCTTTGAGAAAGGTTTTGCTTGTTTTGTTTTGCTATAGTGGTCTCTAATTTTTATGGCAGTAATTATAGAAATTCTCTGGGTGCTGTCATCAGCAGAGCCCCACCCCCATCCATCCTCCACACCCCCACCCCACCTCTGGCTCTTCACCCTCCCACCCCACCCACACATTCTCCATACCATGAAATATTGCCAAACAGTCAGAAAAGCCCAGTGAGATCGAAAGGGCACTAAGGAGACTCAGGGGACAAAAGTTAATGTTCTTTTGTTCATTTGAAAGTTTTAATTGTGAATTAGTCGGGGGGGTGGGGGGGGGGTGGGGTTTACTTTTCAAACCACCAAGTGCATTTAACATTTCAAATGGCTCACCAAGCCCCACCCCTGTATTCTCTCTCACTCCTCCTCTGTTGGGATTTTACTGAAGGTAATCTTAGGATGGGCTGGGGCAGAACCGGGCGGGGTTTCATTCTGTTGGACAGAGATAGTGTTGTTTGCCGTTGGCACCAACTCAATGCACCTAACAAAACTTCATGGTCTAAGGTAGTGCCTGCAAACTCTGAGCTTGTACGCTTCAGAAATGTGGTTAGCTGTAGGAGTTTGTCTAAGGACTCACCTAACATTCGCCGGGCCTGAAGCGCAGCTCAGAGACAGAGGCCTTATCTGTTCTACTGCATTACAATTCTGACTTTCTCCCACTGCTCATCATAAACAACATTTTGCACAAAAGGAGGAAGAAACAAATACTGGATTTGAACACAGAAGTCCTGCCTCTCAGCATTGCGGTGTCAGCTATCACTTAGCAAACAAGATTCCGAAACTTTCTGGCTGATCAGAATCACCAGCAGTCTCTCAGACTCACAAATTGGGGTGCTTAGTGAGGGTAATTTATATTATGATTTCCAATACGTATATCTGTTGGGTCAGTTTCTCCTGTGAGGAATTTATTCTGTAGCTATACTTGCATGTGTGTACAAAGAAGTATTCATAGGAAAATTCACTGCCTGGAGGTTTGTTTATATTAGCGAATCATTGGGACCAACTGGTTAGTTCAATAGTGTCCATTCATATGGAAATATGCAGCTGTTAGTGTAAGGGGAAATTGCAGCTGTATTGTTAAGAGAATAAAACCAAGCTATTGAAGTGTAGTATCCTGGTATCCTAACATTGCTCTAACAAACTGTAGTGACTGTAATATATAGTACAGTGTCATGTACCAGGAATCCCGGTAGAGGAGTGGATTAGTTATTGCGCTACTTACTGAAAGGTCAGTGGTGTGACAGCATCAGCTGCTCCTTGGGAGGGATTTGAGAGTTTCTGCTCCTGTAAAGATTTACAGACTTGGAATCAAAGAAAGGCAATTCTGCTGTCTCCTATACAGTTACTAAGAGTCAAAATCGACTGGATGGCAGCGAGGTTTAAATGGCAGCAACCATTTATTGGTATATCTATATCTAAATTCACACATACACATGCAAAACATGCATAAATCTATGATGACAATAATAGATCATTCCTAGAATGATTGACAGTTACCAGTGGCAGGGTACACAGAGGCAGGGGTAGGAAGGAAACTTAAAAAACAAACAAACTAGATATCCTTCTTTGCTAATGGTTTAAAAATCAAACCACCTTGCACCACCAGCCCTAGCAATAGAAGTAGAGAGAACCCCTCAGCTGCTGGGGAGTCTTTGCCCCAACACACTGAGAATATCCCATCATCCAAAGTTTCCATCCAGACCTTGGAAAGCCCAATCTTATGCCATCAACCAAGTATACTGTACCCTACACACACACACACACACACACACACACACACACACAAACTCACTCACTCGACCAACACAAAATCAAAGGAATAAGCTTCTCTCCCAGATTCGATTCTGAGTCAGTGAAAGAGAAGTTTCCAATCGCATTCCCTTTGGGCAAGTCACATCATATTTCTGTTTCATCGCTTATAAAATAGTTGTAAATAACGTACAGCCCTGAAGATTAAATCAGGCCACTCTGTGGACGTGCTGAAGCTCACTGTTGGGAACACAAGCGATGTCTGATAAATGCTTGCTGAATCTGATCCAGCCTGACAACCCCCACTGGAGACAGAGCTCATAGCATGCCACCTCTCCTGGCTTAGGTTACTGTTCCTAGGCCAGGAAAGTTGCTGCAGATCTCACAGCTATTTAAATCAACTGACCTTTCCTGCGAAGGCTCCGGGACACCTCTGTCTCAGGTTGGTGATGACTAAGGTTGCTGCTGCTGAAGGGGGTGTGTTGGGAGGTGGGGCAGGGGTGGGGCTGTGCCCTCTCAGACCCATATGACCCTCAAACTCTGCAAATTGTCCTGAGAGAGATGCTTGCCAACTGCTATAGAAATAGCAGTACTCTTGGCCCCAGAGCTCATGATCTTGGCTGTAGTCTTCCCTCCTGTGTCGCCGAAGACCTGAGTTTCCCTGTTGCTTTGGATACCTCAATCACTTTTGTCACAGGAAAAGATTACGCAGGCAAACCTCCCAAAAGGCAGGATTAGGAAGTTCTCAACCTTCCTAATGCCCTGATCCTTTCATACAGTTCCTCATGTGGTGGTGGCCCCCAGACATAAAATTATTTTCATTGTTACTTCATAACTGTAATCTTGCCACTGTGATGAATCGGATGAATCCCTGTGAGTCATTTGACCCCCCACCCCCACCCCCACCCCCAGAGGAGTCACAACTCACAGGTTGAGAACTACTGATATAGAGAAGTACTCTAACAACATTCTGTTATTTCCAGAGGAGGCATGATGGGGAAGTCCTGCCTCATTTCTTCAAATCCAAGGATCCCACCAAGAAGTGGCTTAGGAGACTTTAACCCCACCCCATCTCCCTAAATTCTTCTCACCCCCCACATTCCTCATGCAGTTCAAACAAACACAATGTGCTTGCTATGCAAATATAGCTCCCAGCTTTCCTTTGTAACCAGATGGCTACCACTAAGATAGTCTCTCTAAGACTCTCCTGACTGCTCAGATATTTCCTGAGCACTCCGATCACATGCCTCCCCGGATTCAGCTGTGACTGATCGTCTAGGGAGGCTTAGGCACAATCATTTCCGGTTCTTTTCATCTTATCCTCCAACTCTGTGCATAAAAGCTTGTTGACCTTTGCTGAACAGATGAGGAAGCACTAAAAAGTAAGACATGCCATTTGTTTCAGGCCATGTATAGGTAGCTAAGAAGCAGAGCCATGATTGGGATCCTGGTTTCCAGACTCAAATGCCTTGCTCATTTCTCGACCTCTTGGTTGCTTTCTATGGGATCCTAGATTTGGGAGAGAGTAACATCAAGGTCAATTTCATCCTAGACCAATCCCAACTTTTGTGTTGAAGGGGATAAGGTATAAAATCCATATTATCATATTTTACAAATGATATTATTGGTTCATCACTGCTGCCTTCCAAAATGCCTTTAAATCCCAAATTACAGCTCCCTGCTAGAGACCAAGAGCTGCTCTGAAGAAGCCAAAGGTCAGGCCTATCCGCTGAGACCAGTTGACCCCTGAACTCAGCATGGACTGTAATCCTGGTCTTCTGGCGCAAGGTTTCCGTCTCTTCCTGGTCTCCATAGTCATTACACTTTCAATCTTCTGGGTTGTCATTTTTCCCCTGAAAGAAACTAAATGTCTCCCCTGCCTCTGTGAGAACACAAGGGCAAGGTGAGGACAGTCCTGGTGACACCGAACAGGAAGAGGTGGAAGCTGCTCAAGGGAGTATAGTGCAGTGACTAAGGGAGTCAACTGAGAATCTTCGGCCATACCACCCTGAACGAGTCTGAGCTCACCTGATCTTGGAAGCTAAGCAGGGTCAGGCCTGGTTAGTACTTGGATGGGAGAATCAACAGAGAACCAGATTGCCGCTGTGGTTAGGAAGCATCAAGTTGATTATGATTCCTGGAGAACCCATGTGACAGAGGAGAAGTGTCCCAGAGGGTTTCTGTGGCTGCAATGTTTCCAGAAGCAGGTCTCTAGAGCTTTCTCCTGCAGACTAGCTGGGTCAGCTGTGAACGACCAAGTTTTAGGTGAACAGCTGAGCTTTTAATCAAGAGCCAGATGGCACTAACAAGATGACTGTGTCTCATAGGACCACTATCAAAACCAAACCCTGCCATAGAGTCCATGCTGACTGATAGAGACCCCTCTGTGGGTTTCTGAGACTATAAATCATTACAGGGACAGACAACCTCATCTTTCTCTCACGACGTGAGTGGTGGTTTTGAACTGCCAATCTTGAGATTCAAGACATTATGCTTAACCCACTGTGTTATCAGGGCTCCCGAGGAGCCAGATGATGTGGGTTCAAACCCAGTCTGCACATATTGTCTGTGTGACCTCAGGTGAATTTCTTGCTTCGGAGAGTTGACATAAAAATTGCACCATGTACATGCAATTCAATGTTCCCGGCATAACTTCTCTGTTAGTATGTCTAACACAGCTGGTGACTCAGCAACTCACTGTCTCCCTCCGACCTTCAGTTCTCTCATTTATTAGGGAAGCGGATAAAATGAGGTGATCACCAAATTCGCTCCTTCCTTTCAAGGTTTAGATTTCTGATCTCTTCAAAACCCCCAAACCCAGACTTATTGCCATCAAGTCGATGCCCACTCACAGAGGCCCTGTGGAGCAGGGCAGAACTGCCCCTGTGGGTTTCTGGGAAGGTGACTCAGTACGGGAGCAGAGGGTCCAGTCTTTCTCCAGAGGAGTGGCTGGTGCCTTGAACTGCTGACCTTCTAATCTCCTCGGCAATGGGAAAATGGTCTCCAATTTCTGTTACTAGCCAGTGCTCTGAATAGACAGTTACTTGTATATTGTAGTTTAAATATGCAGTGGTATTACCTGCACTGTTCAACATCCATGATTATATTTTTATGTATCCCTGAAGTTTAAATTCTCTGGGAGACCCCAGCAGCAAGCAAGATCAAAAGATCCTAAGACGGTTACATAACCTCCGGTCAGCTGAGGGAAGGAGTGGAGTCTAGTCTGTCACTCAGGTTATAGTCAATGAGGCCTCTCTGTAGGTATGGTCTTCTCCTGAGGATTCTGGGACTTCCCTTCTTTCCCTGGAGTCGGGACACACTTTCTCTCTGTCTTGTCTTCTTGCTGATAAGCCACATGGGGCTGTGCTGACAGAGCCAGAGCCCTGGAGCTGGAGGAACAACGTGGTGACCTGAGCCAGTGATGAGATGCTTCCACCGCATGGTACTTTCCACCCAGTGACCTGTGATCGTCCTGCATTCGGCATCATTGCATGTGTTGCGTGAGTCTGAAGAGGAGTTTATAGACCGTTATCGGATATATTGGGCAATTATCTGACTTTTGGACTTGTTCTGGACTGGGCTGGGATGTTTTCAGAATATACAATTGCTCTTTGATATAAAGGTCTCTCTTACACACAGAGGACTGTCTCCGCATTTGTTTCTCTAGTCAACCCAGACTAAGACAGATCCTAAGTGGAAAATACTCGCAGAGGCATTAGGCACCTGGGAAAAGGAGGTGGCAGAACAGACTTAGTCTGCAGCTTGTCTTGGTCTGAATTTTCTGCTCAGTCTGATTCCTTGTCTCCTAATGAAGACAGCTTGGGGCTAGAAAGGCTTTACCATTCTTTCTTTGGCTCCTCTAAGTTGTTGGTCTACCAGTATACTTTTACTCCCCTTTCTCTGCCAAACTTTAGGCAAGAACAGCACTGACCAGCTCCCTCCTCTACCAGCTTACTTGGCCACACATCCAGTAACCTCATTTGCATCCCTGTCCTGCATGCCTTCTCTGAAGGACCTGACATCACAGGTGGCTTCAAAGTACTCTTAGCTTGTAGTGCCTCTGACCTGGCTTTCTCCTTTTCTTTTTGAACTCCAGACACTTACTAATCGGTTTAACACACGCTAAATCCAGGCCTCAAGGCTGAGCAGCCTCAGGGAATCATGAGCTTCTAAAGGAGTTAATACCTCAGCATTCCCGGTCAAGAACGCCTTATCATTGTTTTCTCTTCTCCCCAGCTGGGTTTTACAACCCCTCAGCGGACCCCTCCCTCTGCCTTCTCATTCAAGAAGGGTTAGGGAGCTGCCCAGGCAGGTTCCACACCAATAGCTGTGAACTTTTAAATGGCACAGCCCCTCATTCTGCCACACGACCAGCAGAACGGGATCTATCCCTGAGAATGAAGTAGAGTTGCCCAAACTTAACTTTCTAACAGGAAAATCCTTCTGCCCTGTTTTGTCTGTGTGTTTGTTTTTGCTTGGCAGCCCCTTGGATCCTCTGGTTGCCCTCCCCATTTCCCCCAGGACCTGACGGGTGTGGAGGAACATGCTCTGGGCCGAGGGCCTGGGCGATCAGCCCGAGTTTTGTTTTCAAAGCCAGGCTAGACGAAGGCCTACAGGTATGGCTGTTCTTCCCCCTAGGATGGACTTCTCCAGACCTTCTGGTGCATTTGTTAGAGGACAGTTGTCTGCATGGGAGGAACCTAGCTATGGACGAAGCCAGGAAAAAGGTTTATTTCCTTCACGGAGGGAGAAGTCCCAGGTGGCAAGGAGGGCTGGGCAACAGGTCCGGGTGCTTCTCTGCACACTTCTCTGATCTTACACCACCCTCCTTGGTCATTGGTGCCCTCCTCATCTAAGATGGGTTTTGCATCTTCCATTTATGTATTCCAGGCAGTCCCGCACACAACCACTATGCCACCAGGGCTCAGCTTATTCTAACTCACAGTGAAACCCAACCTAGGCTTTATGCCATCCTCAAAATGGTTGCTCTGTGTGAGCCCATTGCCATAGCCACTGTAAGATCCTGCTTCACTGGGAACCTTCCTCTTGTCACTGGCCCTGCTTCAAACAGGATCTAGAGGCCTGAGGGGGCGGGTGGGGGGGGGCGCGAGTAGTGGTTCCTCAATGGGTTCCTAACCGCAAGGTCAGCAATTTGAAACCACCAACCTTTCCTTGGGAGAAAGACAAGGTTTTCTACTCCAGCAAAGAGGTATCATCTGCTTGTCCTTTTGTCAGTCCATGGTACTTCCAATATCCGGTGCCAGCACCATATATAAATATATATATGGCGAGTATATAAATATAAACATATATATATAGATAGAGAAATTCAATTGCATATATATAATATGTACAGGAGGACAAGGAAAAAAGTATTGCTACTAAGATTCTAGTTCATCCATATTAAACCCACACCAAACCCACTGCCATCAAGTTGATTTTGACTCATACAACTTCATAAACTATAAATCTCTACAGAAACAGATAGACTCATCTTCCTCCTATGGAGAGGTCAGTGGACTTGAACAACCAACTTGTGAGTTGCAGTTCAGTGCTTAACCTGCAACACCACCAGGACCTTTTACTCCCCAATGTAGTTTTCATTTCTACTTTTTTTTTTTTTTTTAGGCAACACTGTCCTCAGGTGGTGGGAGTAGGAGGCCCAGCCTTTGCTCCTGGGAGCCGGAATTGAACCTCCATCCGAGTGGGCCGCAGTCCTGTGAACAACCACTCCGCCACCGGAGCTCAGCCCTCTACTTTCTTTTAAAAAAAAAAAAATCATTTTATTGGGGGCTTGTACAGCTCTCTCTCTCTCTCTCTCTCTCTCTCTCTCTCTCTCTCTCTCTCTCTCTCTCTCATCATTGCCCTTTGGTGGGAATGGGAGGCCCAGCCTTGCTCCTGGAGAGCTGCTGCTGGAATTGAACTGCCAAACCAGTGGACCGCAGTCCCGCACTCAACCACTATGCCACTGGGGCTCAGCCAGCTCTTTTTTTAATTAACAGAACATCGTTTTATTTTTGCTTGGTGCCAGAAGCAAGAACCTCTCAAGACTCGTTGTACAGCTCTTATCACAATCTATGCATACATCCATTGTGTCAAACAATTTTGTACATATACTGCCATCATAATTTTCAAGTTTTCTATTTTCTTTCTTTTTTTTTTTTTTTTTTTTGTGGGCATCACTGCCTCTGGTGGTTGTGGGCGCTACCCAGCTGCCACTGGATTTGAACCGCCAAGCCTGCGGGCTGCAGTTCTGCACTCAACCACTTACGCCACCGGGGCTCAGCCCAAGTTTTCTATTTTCTTAAAAAAACTTCCTTCTAATAGGTTTTCATGATAATCCTTTGTGCATTGAGAAAATCTATCAAGACTGCTGCTTTGGAATCCCAAAACACAGTTACCTGAAACTTCTGAGCTAGTCTAACTGCTTGAATTTAACTGAGATCCAGCAGACTTCCCTTGAATGTCACTATTTTAGGCCATTTTGGAAAGTACCTTAATGGGACTGAAAAGTTCATATATGCCTGATTTTATGTATCCATACACATGTTTATTCATTTATATGGATTTATTTAAACATACATGGATATATTCTAAACAAAACATATTTAAACATGCCTTTGTGATTAGTGGCTTCCTATAGACAAGTTCTCTTGGTAATGCACTTCTTAGTTTCACTAATGTGCCTTCAAAAAAGAAAAAAAAGGTAATCGATATAGTGGCTTTTGAGGAGACTAATTCAATTCAAGCCAGAGAGGTCAATTCCAGACACTATGCAACTGTGCTTTGGAACAGATGTTTCTCAAAGGACCCAGGGTGATTGTGAAGCTCTTTTAAAGAAATGGAGAGCTATGCAGAAGAGAAAAGAATCAGGAAGTGTTGTCCATCTCAATAACGCACCTGTTCATTCTTCAAGATTGTCTGGGAAGAACTCTGTTGTGAAACCTTACCCCATGCACATGACAGCCCTGATCTATTTAAAATGAACACCATCTGAGTCTCTCAGTAATGCCAGAACTGCTGTTCTGATGTGGTATACGTAAATTGAGGAGCAAAAAATTTTTCCAAGAAGGGTTAGAGAGATGGAAGTACCACATTCACAAATGTATAGACCCAAATGGAGAATATGTTGAGAAACAATAGCATACTATTTGGGGATTTTTAAATGTATTAAATTTATTTTATTGGGATTTTTAGTTAGTAAAGGTTGCTAGGATTTTGTCATATATGTACATAAATGTAAATCTATTACTATGTACAGATATCTTATAAATGTACAGCTGTGTGTATAAGGGATTTTTAAAAAAGTTTATTGAAAAATTCTATCTTCTAATGTCATTTTCCAATGTATTTATGCTATAAATTCATTAGTCTTGTAAAAATTTGAAGCATCAGATGACCCATCAAGACTAGTAATAGGAGTGGTAATACCAGGGGGGTGGAGGGGTGGAGGAATAGAAAGGGAGAACCAACTTCAGGGATCTACATGTAGCCTCCTCTCTGGGACACGGACAACAGGGAAGTACATTGTACAGTGTACAGGATGACAAAAATAATCTGTAAATTACTAAGGGTTCAAGGGCAAGGTGGGAGGAAGGGTAATATAGGGAGCTGATAATGGGGGCCTGGAGGGAGGGAGAATGTTTGTTTTGAGAGTGAGGATGGCAATGGGTGTGTAAAAGTGGCCTGATACAACTGATGTTGTTAGGAATTGAAATGGGAGTTGTATGGGCCCCCAATAAAAAGATTCATTAAAAAAAAGGGGGGGAAGGGGAGTTTTTTTTTTTTTTAAGAGGAGCTTGTACCAAGGGCTGAAGTGGAAAATGTTTGGAAATGTATGTGGCAACATGTGTGCAAATGTGCTTGATACAAATGATGTACTGAATGTTGTAGTAGCTGTAAGAGCCCCCAATAAAACTATTTTAAAAAATTTTGAAACATCAGAATGCTAAATCTTCTTTGGCTATCTGCCCCTTTTTCCAACCCTTGAAAATATCAACTTACTCATTTTTTTTGCTTATCAACTTACTCATTTTTTTGCATTTCACATATGTATTTGTGTCCATGGAGAATGTGAACATTTTTTTCTTTAAAAAATTATCACTTGTATCATATTATAGCTATCATCCATCAACTTCCTGTCTTTAAACTCAGCTATCCATCCTGGCAATTCATTCATGTTATTCACTATGGTCTCCCAAGCTTCCTTTTCTTTGGCCTTTTCTTTTTCCCAGACTGCTTCCCAGCATTTCCAAGTATGGATATACAGCACCAGACCTCTGCTCCACAGGGTTTCTGAAGGATGCATGTTCTTGCTTTTGTTTTTCTTTTATGAAGGCCCTGCCCCGCACTTTCTTTTATGGTCCCTGTGAGTAGATTCAAGCCTCCTGTATTTGGGGTTATTTTCCTCTTTTTTTAAATTATTTTTTTCACAGATATTTCTCTTTATTTTTTAACTCCATTTTTCTTTCTTTTTAAAATTTATATAATTTTATTGGGGCCTCTTACAGCTATTATAACATTCAATACATCATCTGTATCATGCACATTTGCACACATGTTGCCACATTCATTTTCATGGGGTTCTTTTCTTTTAGCAGTTTTCTTGACATAAAATTCACATATTGTACACTTCCATAGTGGAGTCACTTTTTGGCAGTGTTGTATATGCATCATCACAATCAATTCTAGTGCTTCTTCCCTGCTCCCCGCATTCATTGCTTTCTTCCAAATTCCTCTCAGCTTCCTCAACTTCTGAGTTCCTGATAAGTCACTGCATTCGTTATTGTCTCCATGCACCACTCCAGTTCTTCATAAACTGGGAAACCTAACAGAAACAAACAAGCAAAGAAAAAATAAAGCAGAAAGATGAAAATAATACAAAGTTAAAAATAAAAATTAAAAAGCAGAAAGAAACGCCCACCCATGATGTTTTAAAAAGCCTGGGAAGAAATTTTTGTCATACTGCAATAGAGAAAAGTTTAAGTCAAGAGCAAACTCAAGTTGGATCAGAAGGGAGGTCAACTACCTGAGCATCACACACCATGCTTTGACCCACCATCACCAAGTTTACAGTCATCTCTGTCTGATAGTAAAGCTATTGAGTCCCTCACCTATAGCCAGAGGCTTAATTGGACCAGACGCTCTCCAGATGGATTTTGTGCTTCCACTGTCCATAACCTTCCACAAATTCTGTCTTCACAATTTACGCTCTGATACCACGCCTTTCATATTTGGATTTTGGTATTACCAGGCTGGTGCAAAGCGCAAACCTGCTGATTAATAAGCTGAATGCATCGAATGTTTGCACCACTGAAGGATTCAATTGATATACAATGATACATTTAATAGAGTCCATCCCTATTAATTGACATGGATATTGTTTTCAACTCACGCTATCGCAAAACAATGATGCAAGGACTCCATTTATACATATTCCTCTTTTATACAATGAATTTCTTGGTTTTAGCAAATGAGTTTAAAATATCTTTGAACATATCTCCAACCCTCCAGAGATAGCTGCATATGAAATTGTGTATTTTTCATCTTTAATTCAAGCTTACCTCTGACTTAACATAGTCTGAGTTCCCTAATATTAAATTGTGCACCCTACCAAAATATTGTTTGGTGATTACTCAGAAATTCTCTGCATACAAACACTTTCTTAAAGGTGTCCTGGTGGTGCATTGGGTTAAACATTGGGGTGCTAACTGCAAGGTCAGTGGTTAAAATCCATCACATGCTCCAAGAAAGAGAGCTAGAACTGTCTACATTCATAAAAATTGACAGACTTAGAAGCCCTAAGGAACTGTCTGCACTGTACTGTGGCGTCTCGCTGAGCGGGAATCAGTTTGATGGCAATAGGTGGATAGAGTCTCCGTACACTGGTTTGAATCTAATGCTATCTCCCTCTATCATTGCACTTTGATCCTTTTTGACTCCTTAGAACCAGAGACATAAAATTTAATTCCTATTTTACATGATGTAAAATAACATCACGTAACATCTATAACAGACTGAAATTTCTGCCTGCTCCCTCAACCCTACCCCACCAGACCCCGTACTTCACAGGGTTTTTCTGTGAAGATCAATGAGATAATTGTGTGAATATAGTAAGAGTTCTTTTCAAGGCTGAGATCCAAGTGTGACAACAATATGGTCCCTTTCCCACCTTTTTTCCCTTTTTAAAAAAATGCTGACTCAAGGGTCTGCACAATTGAGGGAGGTAACTGAAAAAGACAGACATTTGGTGTAGAAGATATCAGGGAGTGGTGGGAATTGTGTGAAATAAAGACCTCCGCTGGGTCCAAAGAAGGCGGCTGCTAATCACTTCTTGTTCATTGGGGGGAATGCAGCCTCAGTATTTTGGCAGATTTAAACATTTTTTTTGGACTGACTTTGAGACCAGTTTGAAATCTGGTTTCTATGTAAAATATCATGTTTGAAAGATACTGACAACAAATGATGCATTTTTTCAAATGATGCATTTTTAACACATTGCACCAGGCACACTGTGCAAACCAAACAATAGGCAAGAACCTGTGTGTGGCAATCTGTAGTAGAGTGGACTTTCTGAGCTAGAATTGTTTTTTGTTTTTTTAAACAAGGCTGTATTACCACCCACCCCTCAGATTCTAGACCTTTTTTTTCCCTCAAAACCTGCCCTCAGTCATCAAAATCTTGTGTCTTCTGCATACAATTTCTGCTACTGGGTTCCTGTGATGGTAGTTAAAGCACTCTTTGGAAACAACTTTTTAAATTGTTATTTTAACCTTATAGCTTAATGTGGCGTATAACATATATAGGGAGAATATAAAACATATACATACAGTTGTACAGCTCAATTCATTGTTAGAAAGTAAAACCCAGGGCTGAGCCCCGGTGGCGTAGTGGTTGTGTGCGGGACTGCGGCCCACTGGGACGGAGGTTCAGTTCCAGCAGTGGGGCTGGGCCTCCTACTCCCACCACCGGAGAGCAGTGATGCCCACAAAAAAAAAAAAAAGAAAGAAAGTAAAACCCAGGGCACCTCCACCAGGTGAAGAAACAACGGACAGCATCTCCCCAAACCCAGGTGTATATGGGCCTTTCTTTTAAAAATTGTCCTCTGCTCCCTCCTTCCCTTTCCTTCCTTTCACCACTCAGTCTCTGTGTAGCCTTCAAAGTCTGCTTCTTTGGGTGTCAAAACCATTTCTCTTGAATTATATATATATATATAAAATCTTTGAGGAGCTGATACCAGGGGCTTAAATGGAAAGAGAATGTTTTGAGAATGATGATGGCAACAAGTGTCCAAATGTGCTTTGTATACAATAGATGGGTGGATGGATGGATTGTGATGGGAGTTGTATGAGACCCCAATAAAATTATTAATAAATGAAAAAACAAAAAGATATTTATCTTGTACAGTATTTGTCTTTATGAGGTTGACTAAACTTGCTGAGAATAATGTCTTCCAAATTCATCCTTGTAATGAGACCTTTGACAGTTTCACCATTGTTTTTGTGTTTGTTTGTTTTTAGGGAAACAGAATATTCTTTTGTGTGTTTGTACCAGAGTTTACTTATCCATTCCTCCACAGACTGGCATTTTGGTTGTTTCTTTTTGTTATTGTGGACAGCACTGCAATAAATAGGGATGTGCATGGTATGAGATATGTCCCCTTTCATTCTTTTGCAGGTAGAGATCCAATTTTTCCAATACTGGTTGTTGAAAAGACTATCCTTTCCTCCGTTTAATGAGTTTTAGTCTTTTATTTAAAAAAGAAACAGGCATCTGTAAATGCTTGATTTTATGCCTTATTTCTTTAGGATCTATATTAGTAGGGAGATTGCTGAGTCATATGGTATTTGTATTTGCACTTATTTAAGGTAGCATCATACTGTTCCATAGTAGCTATACAATTCTGCAGTCATACCTACAGTATATGAAGATTCCAACCTCTCTACATCCTCCCCAGCATTATCAACCTATATATCTATCTATCTTAATTTTGCTGTAAGTGCTGGTGCAAGATGTCTAATTTGCATTTCTACCAAAGCTAGTGATTGCAAGCATTTCTTTAGTGGGGGCACTTACAGCTCTTTTTTTTGGTGTGGGGGGGTATCACTGCCCTGGTGGGAGTAGGAGGCCCAGTCTTGCTCCTGGAGAGCTGCTGCTGGATTTGAACTGCCAACCCTGTGGGCTGCAGTCCCGCACACAACCACTGCACCACTGGGACTCAGCCCGCAAGCATTTCTTTATATCATTGTTTGTGATCTCATTGTTAACTTTGGTGAATTGTTTATTCATGTCTTCTGCCTATGCTTTTGTTCAAGATTATTTGTGTTTTTCTTATTGAAGTGTTAAAGTTTTCTATAGATTTTTGAGATTATTCCTTTATCGACTATATCATTGTCCCAATTTTTCCCCAACCTATGGATTTTCTTTTTATACCTTTTGATGTAGTATTTTGATACACAGACATGTGCTTGTAAGGGTGTCAGTCTTCTATTTTGTCATCCGTAGCATGAATGCTTGTGTCAGTCCAGGTAGACTAGAGGAACAAATTTCATGGGCACGCATATAAATATAAGGAAAAGGTTTATATAGAAAAGGAACTGGACATTAAGCCCAGTCTAGTTCAAAGTCATAAGTCTGATATTAACCCATATGCCCGAAATCAGTCTATAAAGTCTCCTTCCGACTCACGAAGTCACAGGTCAGTGGGTACAGAATCCCGGCGCTGGCAGGAGCCTCCACATGGCTCCTCGCTTCCAGGTCTCAGGGTCCATCAACAGCAGAAGCAACTCATTGCTGGCAGAAGTCTTCATGTGGCCGCCCCAGCTTCAGAGGCCTGGCTCTATCAGGGCAAAGCCCTGTGGTCTCTCCGCCGGCTCCTCCAGCTTCTCGGACGCTGCCATCTTGTCTTGTCTATAATTCATTGTCTCTCAGACTAACTCCCAACAACTGGAGAAGATAGCTTCTCATCTTCACGAGGGAAATATCACGAGATTTCCCAGAAGTCTTAGGAGAAAGCCATGCCCACACAGAGGCCTCATTGGCTTCTCAATGGCTAGCTCCAGATTAATAGGCTAGGCTCCACCCCTACATGTTAATCATAAAATTAACATAAGCACATGACTGCCACAGTGCTTTCATTACATTTGGTATTGTATTTATGCCATGTTCTAGAACCCTTAAGTTTGTCCTTATTTTTCATTGATAATCTTTATAGTTTATATTTAAATCTTTAATCCAATATGAGTTTGTTTTTGTACAAGGTGTGAGATGTGTCCCCTTTCACTCTTTTGCAGGTAGAGATCCAATTTTTCCAATACTGTTTGTTGAAAAGACAATCTCTTCCTCTGTTTAATGGGTTTTAGTCCTTTATTTAAAAAAGAAACAGGCACTTGCAAGTGCTTGATTTTATTTCTAGGTCTGATGTTCTGATCCATTGATCCAATGCACCAAAAACAATCTGTTGGGATGATCACTATGTAATAGACGTTCAACTCAGGGAGTGAGAGGCCTGCTACTTTTTTTTGGGGGAGGGGGGGGATCACTGCCCTGAGGTGGTGGGAGTAGGAGGCCCAGCCTTTGCTCCGTGGAGCTGGAATCGAACCTCATCCCAGTGGGCTGCAGTCCTGCGCACAACCACTACGCCACCGGGTCTCAGCCCCTCTATTTTTTTTTTTTTAAGTAATGTTTTGCTTACCCTGGGTTTCTTTCCTTTCCATATAAAGTAGGCAAATTAGTTTTTCTATTCCTTTGAAAACATAGTGTTGGGATTTGGATTGACATTGCATTATATTTACAGATTGCTTACCGCAATATTGATATTTTCACTATAGCAAATCCCCCTATCCATGTTCATAAAGCATTCTTCCATTTATTGTAAGAACTTTTGGGTTTTTTGTAGTAGTTAGTATTTTGTAGTTATCTTTGTACAAGTCTTTTGTTTCTCTGGTTAGTTTTTACCCCAAAGTGTTTAATCTTTTGGGTGGCTATTGTAAATGGTACTGTTTTTTAAAATGTTTCTTTCAGATCTATCTTCCTTAATATGTAAACTTTGACTGCCAAGCTTATCACTTGTCACATTGAAAATTTTTCAATTATTTCCAGAAATTTCCTTATTAAGTTTTTGTAGGTTTCTATACATAAAATCATATTGTTATATTATCATTGTGGAAAACAAGGTGACAATAGCTCAAAAAACTGGGAATAGAAATCCCATACAACCAAGCAATCCCTCTGCTGGGTATGTACTCTGAAGACATTAAAGCCATACCACAAGCAGACATATGCACACCCATGTTCATTGGAGCTCTATGCATAATAGCAAGCATATGGAAATACCCCCCAATGCCCATCAGCAGAAGAATGGATAAAGAAAATTTGGTAAGTACACACAGTGAAATATTATGAATTGCTAAAAAGCAATGCTGAAATCACGAAACACCTTAACGCATGGATGAACTCAGAAAGCACTTTCTCTTATCCCTTTGCCTTCTCCTGGATCTGGATCTTGTGTCTGATTTGTGTCAGTCTCCTGTTGTGTTTTCTGCTGATCAGGAGCGGTCAGCAAATTTGGATTCATTTAGCTCTGTCTCCATCATTCTGTGGTCCTCCTGCTTTGTCCTCTTATGCTTCCTGTTTGTCAGCTCCTGCAGCTACAGGAGGCAGGAGAAGCCTCTAGTTTGCACCTGATCATCAACTTCAATTAAATTGAGCTAATCTACTTCTACAACTGTTTAAGCCATTCTTGATATAAATCTTTTTCCATACATACACACTATAAGTGTATGTATAAATCCAATTGTATTTATGTATGAAAAGTGTATTATGACCCCAATTTAACACATTATGTATTATGTGCTGCTTCCTCTTTTCCTTTGTTACATTTGCCTATAGTTTATTCATTCTGTTACTCTTTGCCAAGATCAGACCAGACCAGGTGCATTTGGGGTGGTATGGCCATAGACT
Organism: Nesogale talazaci; assembly: GCA_004026705.1. NCBI lineage: Eukaryota > Metazoa > Chordata > Mammalia > Afrosoricida > Tenrecidae > Nesogale > Nesogale talazaci. The sequence goes on along the minus strand of PVJH01000761.1, from coordinate 234,776 downwards.
ATTACTCTTTTCAAAAATTCAACTTTTTATCTTTTTAATTTTTTTCTGTTTTGAGGGTTTGCTTTGCTGTTTTTGTTCTAATTGTTTTATATGTTGGGGTTAGGTGTTGACTCATTTCTTATTTGTCGATGTGTGCATGTATAAGTACTACTTTTGCTGTGTCCAAAGGTTTTGGTTTGTTTTATTTTCATTCTTATTTGTTTCATAGAATTTTAAAAATTTCACTCTATTTCTTCCGTTACCCAGTTTTCAAGTGTTGTTTTATTTCCATGTGATGATTTTTTTCTTGATCTTTCTATTATTGAATTCTAATCTTATATAGCACTGTGATATAAAAAAGATTATTTATAATGCTTTGATGTTTTAAAATATTGATACTTTTTTGGTGAACTATCATATGATCTATTCTGAAGTACATTTCATGTGAATTGAATGCTGTGTTATCTTTAAGTGATAGATCTGTATATGTCTAAAAGATCAAGGTACTTAATTGTGTTATTTAAATTTTTGTTGATTTTCTTTCAGTTGATCTGTCTTTCCTCAACAATAATGTTTTTAAGTCTCACACTATTATTGTAGCACTGTCTATTTGTCTTTTTAATTCTGCAAATGTCTCTCATGATCACTTTTACTTTGTTGTCTATTTTTTCAGAAATTAATTTTATTACTATTACATTATAGGGACTACTGTTAAACTTGATGTATATTTTTCCAACCTTTGATTTTTAGTGTGTTTTTGTATTTGTGTCTGTTATGATTTTGCTAGTCTCTGACTCTTTTAATCCATTTACATTCAATGTTACTATTAATAGATATGATTTTACTGCTGTCATTTTACCATATGGTTTTGTGGTGTTATAGATTACTTTGTTTATCTAAATTTTCTTTGCTGATTTCTTTCTGTTTGTGGGTTTTCTTGTCATTTTTTTCATATTACTGTAGTAGATTTTCATGGCTTTTCTCTTTTTTATTTTGTTGAGGTTTTAATATTTTTTGTCAGTGTATTATTGTTTTCTTTCCAAGTCTAAGACAGTTTGTTCTCTCTGTCTCTATCTTCTTGTCTCTTAGTCTGTTCTCTTTTGTGAACTGCTTGACTTCTTCTCCATCCAACTATTATATATCTACTCTATCCCTTCATTGTGGATTTTTCTCTTTGGTTCTCTATTTTCATTACTTGAGTGAGTTGATTTCTTGATGATGTGTCTTGTATGTTGATTTTAGATTACTGTCTGCTGCTGTTGTTGATTCTCTGTCTAAAGAACTCCCCTTATTATTTTTACTAAGATTAGTTTTTTGGGGGGAGGATATATAACCATTAGCATATTCTGTTTTTAAGGAGTTTTGTTGACATGTAATACAATTCAATCATTTATTCATATTAGAAAGAGTTGTGAAATCATTAGCTCAATTTTCAAGCATTTTCTTTATTATTATGCTCATTATTATTAGCTCCCTGTTTCACCACATAACACCCTTTCCTACCATAACCATAAGACACTAACGATACATTTACTGTCTCAGTTGATTCACCGATGCTCTAAGTTATTCTTTTTTTTTTTTCCTCTTTCACATCACTGCCCTGGTGGGAGTAGGAAGCCCAGTCTTGCTCCTGGAGAGCTGCTGTTGGTTTGAACCATCAACCCTGCAGGCCATAGTCACACACACAACCACTGCGCCACCAGTACTCAGCTTGCTGTAAGTTATTCTTTCTGATAGTTGGGCATCATGATTCCTTTGCCATGCTTTATTATAGCACCCATATCTTCAGAAATCTCTACATAAGGCAAATGTCATAAGAAGTAGGCCATGTCATAAGAAGTAACTTTTTTTAGATTAGGGCTATAATTATGTATGAGTTCAAAATCTGTTCTTATGGTTTTGGTTTATAAATGTCCCTGGTTCACTTTAGAGATAAAATAAAATTTTTCTTGCTTTTTTGTTTGATTGTTTTTATTTTTTTCAATGGTTTTATTGGGGCTTTTACAGCGCTTATAACATTCAATACATCATTTGTATCAAGCACATTTGTACACATGTTGCCATATTGATTTCCAAATATTTTCTACTTGTGTTGTTGGTATAAGCTCCTCCTTTTAAAAAAATAAATCATTTTATTGGGGGGGGGCTGATTGTTTTTGTTTTGTTTTTTGTTTTTTTGGGGGGGGCATCATTGCACTCTGGTGGGAGTAGGAGGCCCAATCTTGTTCCTGGAGAGCTGCTGCTGGATTGAACCGTCAACCCATTGGGCCAGAGTCCTGCACTCAACCACTATGCCACCGGGGCTCAGACGATTGTTATTGTTTTTTGGTTTTTTTTGTTTTGTTTTGTTTTTAGGCTTCACTGCCCTCAGGTGGTGGGAGTAGGAGGCCCAGCCTTTGCTCCTGGGAGCTGGAATTGAACCTCCAACCCAGTGGGCCGCAGTCCCGCGCACAACCACTATGCCACCGGGGCTCAGCCCCAGTTGTTATTGTTTTTATAAGAAATTAAATTTCTTTAATTTTTCCTTGTCTGAAAATATTCTTATTTTTCTCTTGTATGGGAGGAAAAATTTTGCTGGATTTAAGATTCTTGGTTAGAAGAATGTTTCATCTATATCTTTCAATTGTGTTCTTAACCGCATGGTAACTATAAAAAAAATCTGACCTAATTCTTATTGTATTGTCTTTCCCAACCTGCTTTCACATTTCTTTCCTTTTCTTTGACCTTAAAAAGTTAGACTGTTTTGTATTGCTGATTTTCTCTTGGAGTCAATTCTCTTTTGGATTCTTTTAGATTCTTGAATGGTTATTATGACAGTCACCTAATCTGGTGTCAATTTGAGGATTAAGAGTGTATGTAGCAGTGGAGTCTAGCCTGTCAATCTGGAGATAGTCAATGAGACTTCTGTGTGGGCATGGCCTTCTCCTGAGGATTCTGGGAAATGTGGTAATTCCTTCTTGGAGGTGGAGACACTATCTCTATTGGTTCACTTCCTTGGAGACAATCAACTGACAAGGTTGACTTTCTGGTGAGACAGTCCTGAGGAGAAGCCACATGGACCTACCCTGATGCTACCAGACTTCTGAAGCCAGAGAAACCACAGAGAAACCTCTGCCAGTGCTAAGATGCTTCTGCTGCCACTGGATCCAAAGACTTTCTACTCACTGGCTAGTGATCATTCTACACTTGGCTTCATTGCATGTGTTTTGTGAGTCTGAAGAGGACTTTATAGATTGGTATCAGACATATGGGCTAATATCAGACTTAAGACCTTGGATTGGATTGGGTTGGAATACTTTCTCAATGTTCAATTGCTGTTGTATACAAACCGCTTTCTTATATTTATGAATTTGTTTCTCTAGTCTACCCAGACTAACACAGTTATTTTCTATTCTGTTATGATGCTAAGGACATTTTCTTCTGGTATTGATTGGGTCATTTTGCTTTATTTGCTTGCTTTTTAATTCTTCTCTTTCTGTTATGGAATGTTTGTTAAATATAAGTTGTTTCTTTTCATAGTTTCCCATCAAATTCTTAGGTTTTCTTCATTTTTTAAGAAAAATACAGATTGTTCTCCTGGTTTGGTCTTGAGAAATGTATTATCATGCTTTACTTCTACTTTTCACTCTTTTGTTGTTGTTGTTGTTTCACTCTTTCAGGGTGTTATTCAGTTATAATATCTTAATATTTATCACCTAGATTTATATTTAGAGTTGTTGAATCATTTCTCACTTTTCATTTGTCTTCTCAAATTGTTCTGTGTTTTCTGGTTTCTTCTATCTTCTCTTATTTTTTTCCTATATCTCTAATTTTTTCCCTCTGTTAAAGCTGATGACCATCATTCATCTGAACTTCCTTGTGGGAAGCTCTAGTGCTTTTTTCCTCTCTGAGAAGTTTCCTGTGTCTGTGTGTGTATCTTAGGCACTCACTTGTGCTTCCTTTTCTAATATTTTCCTGTGTACTGAAATCACTTCTTGTTTACAAGGACATAATGTTATTTTCATATTTGCTTCTGGTTGTTAGTCAGATGGCATTAGAGTGGATAATCTTTTCTGTGCAGTAGTTGAAGTTATTGAAGGTTCAGGAGTGGTATATAGCCTATTGTGAGCAGGGATTGATGACAAAGAAAAGTTGATTACTATTTCCTGTAAAGGGCCCTGTCTCCAGGTTGGTCTTTTCAGTTGCCAGGGGGTCTAGGACAATGATTGAAACAAATGTCACAAATGGTGGGAAAGAACAATGTCTGAGAATCTCAGCCTAGACACTGAGTACAGACTCACTGGAATTGAATATCGGAACAGGGCCTTGGGTCAATTGAGAGCATCCCTCATTGACAAGGGACTGATGTATGTTCTGCTTCTTTTCAACCACATGGATATAAGGATTTAATAAACTTCCAGGTCTCTTATGATAATTTCCCCAACTTAGGCTCAATCAAGTATTCCCTCCCCTAGTGTGCTTTAAGCAAGTCACCCTCCCTCAATGCAGGCTCACCCCCTAGGTGTGTTGGGGAGAAGTGCCACTCTCTTCTGAGGGATTAGATGAAGTCCCAGGATCCAGTGAGTGTAGGGCAGGGGGTATCAGCTCACCTCTTCCTCTGCCCACATTACAGGAAGGGGTTGCCTTGTTGGGACCATTGAAAACCCATAACCTTTTTTTGGATTCCTTATACAAGCTTCTTCTCTTTAAATTGTCAGCCTGTGTCTAGCTCTAGCTTCTGTTCTATTGAACAGGCTCAGAACTAGAATTTGAATCCTTCTTTTTAAAAATGTTTGCTTAAAGTGGGAGGATGGTTACAGAGCTTCTGGTGATGTTTTCCCTAGACTCTGTTCTAATATTTTTAAAAGCCAGATTAGTTTTATGTAATACTCTCACTTTTTATTAAGTTTTGAGTCTATGATGCATTCACATAGTTTACAGTTTTACAATTAAAGTCTTTTTCACACCCTATTCTCTATTCTTTCAGTTCCTGACTTCTTTCCCCATGTTTCCTTTAGTCGGTTCCTTGAGTATCCTTTATGAATTTCTTTATTCAAGAGACTTACAAGCATGAAAATACATTCATATGCACCCTCTACTATGCCCACCACAGGTATTTTGTTCTTTACTGTTTGTTGTTGTTCTTTACTTGTTTCCATTAACTTTATATCTCAAGGGTTGTTCTATGTGAAAGCACAGAGAACTTCACAATTATTACCTTCTCTATTATGGGAATACATAAACTTAGTATATATGAATAGTATATAACTTCAGCTCAGCTTCAGGAACTACTGAAAGCTTGCTAATATTTTCACCTATTCTATTAAAAAATAGAATATTTGAAAGCAAACTGTCAACAGCACATTGTTTAATCAGTAACTATTTTCACATACAGTTTCCTTTATTGTTTACAACAGATATTTAGTCTCTTTGATTAAAGACTATGTACCATGCTTTATTAAATCAGTTCTCAGCTGATTGATACTTATGTTGTTTCCATAGTACAATTATTCAAACATAGTATTGATGATGAATACTGAAGTACTAGAGACTTCCAGAAGAACAAAGATAGCTGCCTTTGTGGGGACAGAGTCAGAATTCAGAATGTTCTTCGGAGAGGAGGAGGGTAAGATGTAATCTCATGGACTTTGGATGTGTTATTAGGAGAGAGGCACGATGCCGGGTAGCCTGTAAGGGAGAGGGGCGGAGGAAGCAGGACGGACTGGCAGTGGACGCAGTATGGGGTCAGCACGGTCATTCTGAGGATGAAACGAGCAGGCTGTGCTTCCATTTTTTGTGCAGGGAATTTCTGTGAATTGGAGTCAGCCAAGGGCACCTAACAGGAACAGAATTTTGAAGAACAATGTGGGAGTCACCAGATCTGGTGTCAATTTGAGGAGGAAGAGGGTGGAGGTGGAGCCTAGCTTGTCAATCGCGAGATAGTCAACGAGACCTCTGTGTGGGCATGACCTTCTCTCCTGAGAATTCTGGGAAATATGGTAACTCCTTCTTGGAGTCAAAGACACTTTCTCTTTGGGTTCACTTCCTTGGAGTTTTTCTACTGAGAACACTTCCTTGGAGACACTTGACTGACCAGGTTGACTTTCTGGTGAGACATCCCTGAGGAGAAGCCGCATGGACTCACCGTGATACAGCCCTGGGTGCTGAGAAGCCATGCAGAGACTCCTGCCAGGGTTGAAATGTTTACAACATCATTGGATCCAAAAACTTTCTCCCCATTGGCCTGTGATCTTCTACATTTGATGTCATTGCATGTGCTTCATGAATCTGAAGAGGACTTTATAGATTGCTGTTGGAAATATGGGCTGATATTGGACTTGTGGACTTGATTTGGGGTGGGCTAAGGTGTTTTCTTTCACTGTACAATTACCCTTTGTATAAGACTCTTATATACATATGTGTGTTTATGAATGTTATTCTAGTCTACCTGGAGTAACACAAATAGAAAAGCAATAGATATATAGGTACATATATGTATATATGTGGGTCTTTTTTTTTTCTGTTAACGTTTCATATAAATGAGCTCTTTAATCAGAAAAGAGGATCTGTTGTCAGAGTGTGATTTTCTTTTGGAGTCGATCAGGCAGAGTCTCAAAGGCAGTGGTCGAAGGTGAAGTCTGGAAAACCAACACAGCCTCCGTCCTTTTGTCTCTTTTCAAATTGTTGTAGGAGATTTGCCTGTTAATGCGTGAATATATCAATACTCTTTTTACATTTTTTTTTTTTTTTTGCATCACTGCTTTCTGGTGGCGGGAGTAGGAGGTCCAGCCCTACTGCTGGAATTGAACCTCCGTCCCAGTGGGCTGCAGTCCCACGCACAACCACTACGCCACCGGGGCCCAGCCCTCTTTTTACATTTTTACGAATAAGAAAGTTATCTGTAGGACAGCGAGGAGCTAGGCAATTCCCTGGGTTGTAATCTTTACAGAAACAGATTGCTAGAGTGCTGGTGGGTTCAAACCATCAACCCTCCTGATGTTATTTCGGCAGTCAGGCTCTTTTTATTTTATTTTAAATTTTTTTTAGCCAAGCTCTTAACCACTGTGTCACCAGGGATTTTCAATAAGGGAAACAACTAGCTTGAATTTCACCTTCCAACCCAGAGTCAATTATTTGGTCTTTTATTTCCTTAACCAAGAAAGTCGTGCTTGTGTAAACAAGGTTTGAGAATGAAAGTAAAAGGATAATGAATGAATTTACAATTTCCTCTTTTCAGCCAATGAACTTGATTACTATTTCTTAGAAGTGACACATCTCAAGTCCTGTCTGTCTTTTTACCTTTAACAGAACCACCGTTTGTATATTCATCTTGTGACTCCGTGCTTTTCTTTTCTTCATGTATCAAAGTGAATGGCACAAAGGTTAAAAAAATTAAATGTGTCCTGAATTTGAATACAATTCATGATACATTTTTTTAACACCTGCAGTTCTCTGTTTCTGTCTCAGTGGCCCTTAATATATATACTGTATTTAGTTTTATAATGGGCCACTTAAGAAAACAAGAAAGCAGAAGAGGAGTAAGAAGATCTCTCTTCCATTCTCCGTTTGAGAAACAGCGTGTTCTTTTCAGGGTGAAGACTGGAAGGGAGTGCTCAGTGTGGAGGTAAACACGCCCTCAGATGCCTTGAAACCTTGCTGAGTCATCCAGGATCATCCACTCACCCACTCTTCTATGAAGTTTGTGGGTTGGCTGTGCAAAATACGGTCTATGTCATTGTTGCTGCTCCACAGTTTTCTAGAACTCAGTCTGCAATTATGGCTCAGATGGGCCAAATCCTCCTGTAGGCCACCTCCTTCATTCGCCTGTGAGTGCAAACTCATTGACTTGTGTTCCCAGTACTCCCACCGTGCTGCTATACACTAGTTGCTAAATATACATCAGCTTAGTTTGAATTGACTAAATACTGGAACCGTGTCTCCTCAAGGTTTCTGTATGAGAAGTATCCCTGGCTTATTCCCTTAGGAATATTCCTTCTATGTGCAAAGATCAGCATTGCTATGCAACATTCATAAAAGATGAATTTCAAGAGTGTAACCATTAACAAGTACCTCACCTCACTACACACCTCTCATCCAGCATTTCACAATTATCCTACAAGGCAGACCTGCTTATGGCTATTTCTGAGATGAGGTAGAAAGCTGGAGTTCAGAGAAGTTGAGTGATTTACCCAAGGTCACCCAGCCAGTGACTGGGAGAGCCAGAACTCAAGTTCAGAGCTCCAATTTCAAAATATCTGCCTTTCCACTGTGTCACAAAGGGGAGTCTCTAAGGACACTCAAATGTGGAGTAAAAGCGTTGGCCAAAGATCTATTACTCATAGGGAAGAACTTCCCTAACAAGGGCATCAAAAAACTTGGGTAGTTTCTTAAATTTCTCTTGCACAGAGGAGAGTTCTTTTTCTGTTAGGGCGGGAGGACTTGTCTGAAGAAGTTGTTTTCACTCTGTCATGCAAGGACCTAATAGAGGGTCACCCAGTGTAATAAGAGCCCACCAGCACCTTCCTACCTTATGTCCTCTCGAACAGCAGGTCATAGTTCTGGCATTGTGCCAGGAGAACTGGAGCAGTTGGGAGGGAGTATCTGAGGTCAAACCAGTAGGAGGAGTTGGGGTGGGGCAGACCCTGGGAACATCAAAGCCTTCAAAGCCCCAACCAGTCCTTTCCAATGCCAACAGCTGGAGGACCTCTTGAGTAATTTTTAACATAGTTTCCCCACTCATTTGCTCTTGGTTTGACATGGATAAGGTAATTACTTAATTTATTGTCTGAACTAAAACCATTTTGAGAATAAAAGAGGATACCAATTAATAATAGCTCCTATCAAGGCAACTCTGATTCATAATGACACTCAGAGAAGGGCTTCATCGGCTTTCTGGGCTGCAAACTTTTGCCTAAGCAGCTGCCCCATCTGTCTTCTTTAGAGTGAATGGGATGTTTGAGCAACTTTTCAGTTCACAGTCCAATGCTTAGCCCACCAATTCAACAGAGCTCCTCCAATAATTGTCCCTCATTTGTACAAGTGGTTACATAGCCCTATGGCCTAGCCATTGGGCTGCAAAGTTGGTGGATCAAGTCTACCAACCTCTCCAAGAGAGAAAAATGAGACTATCTGCTCCAATAAAGATTTCTAGTTTCTGTTGTAGTCAGATTTGATGTCAAATTAAATTTTATAAAAGTGTAAGGATGGGGCTGAGCCCCGGTGGCATAGTGGTTGTGCGCTGGACTGCGGCCCACTGGGACGGAGGTTCAATTCCAGCAGTGGGACTGAGCCTCCTACTCCTACCACCAGAGAGCAGTGATGCGCCCCCCCCCCCCCCAACAAAAAAGTGTAAGGATGGAATTTAGCGTGTTAATCAGGTCAGAGCCTGATCATTCCTCCATGGGGGCATGGTCTTCGTATAATAGAGAAACTAGAAAACCTTTCTCTACATTTTCACCTTCCTGTTGGATGGGACTCTCTCTGCCTTCAGGGGTGGCCCTATATGGACTACTCAATCCTGAGAGCTTTTGTCATGTTTCCACTGACTTTGGATCCACAAGATTCTGTGCCTCCCAGTCTTTGATCTTCTTGCATGATCTTCCTGTGTCCTCGGCCTTCAGGTATGTGAATTTGAAGAGCCCTGGCTTGCATCAAACTTATGGACCTGAGTTGGCCTGGGCTGGGATGCCTTCTTGATGTAACACTCTACCTTACACATATCTGAGCATCCCAGGTTTTGTTCTCTTGACGATGTGGCTGAGCACAGTCTCAGAACTCCTATGTAAGGTCACTATGAATTGGAATCGACTTAGTGGCAGTAGGTATTGCTCACCAAAAGATTAGAGACTCCCCACGGGGGGGAGACAGACCAGTCGGGGGGCAGCCAGGCAGTGATGATGCATACAAGTTTCCTCTGGTTCCTGAAGCCTTCCTCCCTGTCTCCCAACCATCATGGGCCCAACTCTACCTTGCAAATCCAGATGGACTGGAGAAGTCACACTGGCATAGAGGGGAGCTGGAGATATGGGGAAACCAGGATGGATGGGCCCCTTTGGGCCAATGGTTAGATTGGAGATACTGGAAGGGTGGACAGAAGGTGGGGGAAACAACAGCAAGGATATATACACAAGCTCTTACTTGAAGGATGGGCATCAAAGGAGTGGGTTGGGGGAGAGGTCGGGTAGTGGCAGTGTACGATATGACAAAACAATAACAATGTATAAAGTATTGAGGGTTGGAGGGGAGGAGAGACCAGGGGAAGAGGGGAAGGAATGGAAAAGCCGATACTAGGGGCTTAAGGGAAAAAGTGGACGATTGGAGAACAATAATAGAAGTGGACATGAGAGGGTGCTTGATGAGTATGCTTATTTATATATTGTGAAAAATGATGTATGAGCCCCCAATAAAATGATTGGAAAAAAAAGTGATGATGGTTCTAAACTCACCTCTGTTGAGTTTACACTATTAAATATAACCATATTTTGCTTTATTTTAATAAATATTTTACTATACTGGTAAAAAATATTTGAAAGTGGAGTTGGCAACATGTGTACAAATATACTTGATACAAGTGATGTATGGAATGTTATAAGAGCTGTAACAGCCCCCAATAAAATTATTGGAAAAAAAAGAGAAAAGCAAACAAACAAAAAAAGATTAGAGACTCCTGTCCAAGCAGAGGTGCTTGAGAGAAAGGCCTAGAAATCAACTTCCAAGAAACTAGCCATTGAAGCTCCCATGGAGGTAAGTTCTACTGTGACATACATGGGGTATCCATGAGTTAGAATCTGTTATAATGTTAACAATAATCACACTGGAATGTTAAAACCCAAAAGACCTCTCTTGGGTAAAGCTACATGCTGGTCCCTCTATTTGATTGTCAAATTTCTATGGCAGTTTGGAAACCTAGAAGAATATTCCCAAACCCTTGAACACAGAGCCACTTTATAGACTAGATAGAAAATCTCAGGTGGGGCAAAAATTGCAGTGGCCCTTTCCAGGCTTATGTAGACTGTTCCACCTCACTGAACTTTATCTCACTGTCTATGTAAAGGGACAATAGCAATTACCTGAGGGGGATCATATGAAGTAAATAGGATATCATACATGTGACATCTGATACATAGTGTCTGTTTCATGCTGCACTGAAGGCCCCAGTAACTGACTGGGCAGCAGTGGATCTTTCGTTTCGGTTCAAAATACTCTGGAAACACTGGAATATGCTTTGCATTTCAGGTTCCTGTGCTGTGCAGATTATTGGTCTACTCTGAACTGACGGGAATGCAGAGTGTCATTCTGGCCAAGCAATATCCATTTACCAGTTGGGAGGATGGAAAGGAAAAAATAGAAAGGGCTTCAAAACCCATTTCTTGTCTTGTGCTGGAGATGGGGCAATGGACGGTGGGCCCAGTGGAAGGCTGACACACGTCTGCCTTCAGAATGAAGGGCGGGAAAATGCACTGATCTTGGTGTCTGACCTTGCAGTTCCTATCAGAATAAAAAAGAATTGGTGGAAAAGCTGAGTACCCTAAGCTTGGGCTAAAAAGCATCTCAATGTCAAACTTGTACCCATTTTCTTTGGTTCTGGAGAGACACTTATAACCACTTGATAGGAAAATTATCCTTCAGATATCCATGGCCAGGGGACATTTTTCCAGACTAAGTAGTTGGAGAGAAATATTTGGTAAGGGGCTATTTTCTTAAAATGACCACAGCCTTAGGAAATATGATTACTGAATGCATGCTTGCTTGAAGAGGGCTAACTTTATTGGTTGGCTTAAAAGATACGGACGGTGACGTCTGTTTCCCCGGATGACGCTGAGAGCACTCAATAAATAAGTGTCGTGAATGGCATCCAAAGGGGCAAGGACACAGTTGACTCGGGGAACGGAGTCTTCCAAACAGGTCCGAACACAGCTGGATGCAAGCTGGTGCCCAAGGGCAGAGCGACTGCCATGTCAAGTGGATCATTTTCATCTTGTCCCCTAACTTGACCCCATGCTCAGGACCCAGACTTGTCTTCCTGTTTCTAGCCTCCCAGGGGCCTCTCCTTTCAGCCACGCCATTAGGATGAGGAGCAGAGGGCCTGAAATGCTAGATGGCACATGGCTGGGTGCTATTTCTGACTTTGGATGAACTCATCAGTCCTAGAAAGAATGTTTTGTGCACTGCTTGCCTTCTGAGCACCTGTGAGACTTAGGGACACACTCTCTGGTTATGCTCCGTGTGTCTTTAGACCAATAAGCTTGCTGTTTCCTGCTTCCAGAGGGGTTGGGGAGAGAGACGGGATGGGGGTGATGACGGCGCCCCAGAGGAGCTCGCAGAGCAAATTGCTTCCTGCACCCTTTTATGTATGCATTCGCACCTTAATGAGTAACTGTTCTCTGTCAGCTGCTGTCTGGGTTCCTGACATCTATCCGGGAAGAAGACAAAGATTCCTCCCTCCTGGGTTTCACATTCTAGAAGGAGAAAACATATAATAAATACAAAAAATGACTAATACTTCAGATCAGTGTTTCTCAACCTGTGGGTTACCACCCCTTTGGGGGGTCAAATAACCCTTTCAGAGGGGTCGCCGGATTTATAACAGTAGCAACATGACAGTTACGAAGTAGCGACAAAATAGTTTTATGGTTGGTGGGTCACCACCGCATGAGGAGCTGTATGAAAGGGTTGCAGCTGCATTTAGAAGGTTGTATTGACAATGTTGAGAACCACCGCTATAGATGATATTAAATCCATGAAAAGGAGAAAAACCTTGAGCAGAGTATACGTCCTCAGGAGTGCAGGATCAGGAGATGTCAGATGAAAGCCACTGAGCATTTGATGGGTCCACTCATAGTCAATGCATACCCAGTGTTCTAGGGCGAGCAGCCAATGGGAGAAAAAATGGTGCCTTTGCTAGCAGTGGAGGGAAAGGAGTCTGGGGTAAGACCTACACGGGCTGGACGCAGTTGCCAGGATGAACTTCTGAACCTGTCAGCCTGGGTTCCTTCCCCGGACATGGTCCTTCTTGACGAGAAGCTGTGGGAGTGGATTGAGCATTGAACAAAATGGGCCCCTGGATGGAAGGAGAGCAGAATCAAGTGAAGAGAATCAAGAGAACAAGTTCAGCTTATCTCAGAGAGGAAATTGCCTTAAAAACACCACCTTTTAATAGAGATTGGGTGGAAATGTATACATACAGATTAGTTTTCCCTTCACCAGTCGATACCCATCTTGTCTCACCGCTTTATTGCAACCCACAAGGTAACATCAGGGCAGCAGCTTTCCTTAGGATGGTCAGGCAGCAGGCTGGGATCAGAGGTAACGCTCAGGAGATGGCAAGCACAGCGATGGGCAGCGCAAGAGGAAGTGCACACAGTGTTGTTCATATTGTGGGGGTTGAAAATAATGAGTCAGAATCTGTGTGAATGGTTGCTCTTACAACAGTTTACCCCCCCCCCAGTAAAAACAGTTTAGAATTGATTATAGAGCTCTCATTTGACCAGCCATCCTAGTCTTAGGAATATACATAGAAGAAATATCCCCACTAACACAGACAGAAAGCTGCACACCACCAGTGTTCCTGGTAGCACCTTCCACACTAGCCAAGAAGTGGCAACAACTGAAATATCCAACCATAGATGAGCAGATAAGCAAACTGTGGTGTACACACACACATACACACACACACACACAGAGAGATGTGATGCAACTGTCAAGAGAAATGAAAGTTCTGCAACATGAATGAACATTGAAAACATTATGCTTAATGGAGCAAGTCAGTCCCAAGTGGATAAATAGCTGTATGATCTCACTTACAAGAAACAAATCAATAGTTAGAAAACAAAGATGATTAAAGGGTAATGGAGAGGGGCAGAGAAAAAGAGGAAGGCCCCCATGAGAGGGATTGACCCGGTGGCCAAAGTCATGGGTTTGGGCATGGGAATGATAGTGAGGGTGGCACAGGGGCACTGGGGGCCTCAACCCACTCAATGGTATCTCCCAGTAACAACAGTAAAGCTGGGAGGGAGGAAAGGAGGGAGGGAGGGGTGCAAAGAGAGTGGTGGCAGAGCATTGAGTTGGCATGAACAGTGGTAGAATGAGAGCCACAGTGGCAGCCCAACATGCCCAATGTGCTCAATGTCACTGAGTCCTAAAAGTGGGAGTGGCTGTGTACACAAGTAATATTTTGGTGTGTTTATTTTCACCACGAGTGAAAAAATTAGAAAGAAGAACATTGCAATGGACACAGAAATTAGAATTTAATAGAGCCAGGAATGACAAAACTTAAAATATAATTAGAAAGAGAAGAATGTGATCAAAACCAATATAAAGCTAGAATGAAACAAAAAGCAAAGTAACACTTTAAATCAGAAGGGTTTTTTTTTTACCAGAAACCAAAGGTTAATAGACAAAAGGTTTTAAGAATGAAAATGTAATGAAAAGAGATAAAATGGATTAGAGATAGAGTGACAAATATTTAAGACAGGCAAAAAAGAAAAAAACACACACCAAAAAATGACATCAGCATTGAAAGAAAACCAGCATTTAAAGAAAACCAAAATGAGGGAACAAGGTGAAATGAAGCAAGGTAAGTCAAGACTACTTCCAAACTGCAAATCAATAGAAAGATTCAAAACCATTATTGAACATATAATGTAGCTGGGAATAAACATACATTAGCAAAACGACTAAATGCTGGAGAACAGGAAAAAGTTCTCTGGGTAGCTCACTAAAAAGAGCAAGTTACTTACAAGGAAAATGTATATATCATCAGGCTTTTTCACAACAACCTTTTATGCCAGAGGAAAATGGAATTGCATAGCTAAGGCACTTAAGGAAAGAGTTACATACATATGTCAGGCTCTTCAGGGAACCACCATGAGGACCGGGCAGTGTTTTTGTGCTGTTGTATATAGGGCTGTTATGGGTTGGATCGGACTCAGTACACCTAACAACAACAAGGAAAGAAAATACGAGCCCATGTTTCTATTTTTATTTATTTATTTGTTTGAGCCAGGCCTCAGCTTGGCAACATCAGATCAGCCCCACAGACCCTAGCGCGTCCTGCCCCCACGTCCCTCGGTTATATAGCTGTTAATTCCTGGGCTCATCAGGAACCACAGGTGAGGGCACCACAGGTGCCAGCTGCTCTGTGCCCGGCATGGCATGGCTGGGAGTCAATGTTTTTTTAATCCAGCAAAACTTACCTCAAAGTGTGGAGGTTATGTAAAAACTCATCAGCATGCAAGAGTTCAAAGAATATTGTTTTCCCATGTCCTCCTTAAAACGTTATGAAAGAAACCATTTCTTCAGTGCCAAAGTGACTTGGGAACAGTCAGCATGAGCACTTCTGGTGATCATTAAATACATATTCAGCTGTAGCTTTTGGTATCCATCAGTTCTGGCATTGGTCGAAGAGCAATGAAAACCATTCTTTATCTGCCTCCTGGTGAAAGAACACTCATCAGAGTTGCACTGAAGTCTGTATCCAACTGCCAATGTGCAGGAAGTAGAGGACAGAAGATTCTGCTGAACTGAATCATGAGTGTGCACTTGATAAGGCCTGTACTATGGGAGGGTAAACAGATCAGAAAAATTAGTAAGAAAATGGAAGAAGTGGAGGGAACCTGTATATCAAAAGAGACTACCATGATAAATTGAATTTTAAAAAGTGACAAGCCTGGACTGTAGTTATGAGGAGGGGTATACACATGGATGACAAAATCATAGAAAAATAGCAGGAGGTGAGTGTTTCAAGAATCAGGATGAACAATATACTTAGCAAAGAGCAGCCATGGAGGTCGCGGATGTACACTCCACACCTCATGGAATTAGGTGGTTTGGAACGTTAGGCTCATAATTTCAGCTAATTTTTCCTAAATATGTATTTAGTGCATCTGTTCTATCTTCTAGTTCCTTGCATAGTGCCTGGGGGCTTAAGAGCTTGAAAGTGACCTTTCAACTTATAGCAATTGGTCTCTATTCTTCTATAACAAAGAGGTTAATAAAAGGAATCCAGAATAGGAGGAAGAAATGGAAGATATGGCTGATTAACGCCATAAACACCTGCTTTCTTTGTCATGAGACCAGAAGAATTGTATAGTGCCCCAGTGCTACTACTAAACATATTTTTTCATTACTAAACATTTTGATAAAAGATTGTAAAGAAAAATTTTCATCAAAAGGGAGAAAAAGCAAATCAGAATTACAAATTTTTGTTGACTCCGGACTTCCTGGTACCATGGAAACTGGATGAAACTCCAAAACTATTACCCCTACATGATTTTCAAACCATAAATCAAATATAGCCCTTGAAGCCTTCTTAAAACCAAACAACAGTTTAGCTTAGCTAGTAAGAATGTTTACCTTGAGCATTATGTTAGCTTAAGAACTATGAATATGGCATCACATTGGCACCACCATTTTGAAGAATGAGATAGGAAACTTAGAGGACAGGTAGCTAACGTCAATGGTGGGAGGAACATTTCAGAAAAGGAGGATGGAGAGGGAGCACAACTGGAAGAATGGAATTTAATGTTACTGAGTTGTACAGACAGGCATTATCGAGCTGGTCCATGATCCGTTGTGTGCCTTTGTGAGAACAACAAATCGAGCTCATATTTAAAATCAGGACAATGGTTCCTTTGGGAGAGATGAACAAATAGACTGATGGAATGTGGCAGATGGAAAGATCCTGGGGTGGCTAGTAATAGTACGTTTTATGATGTGAGGGATAGTCATATGTTTTCACCACATAACAACTTATTAAGGTAGGCACCTGTTGATTTTTTTTTTTTGCATCTAGATTTTATTTAATGTGGTGGTCATGTACCTATGTCAATTTCATGATTGAGACGTAGGAGTAGAGTCCTGTTAATCTGGAGGTAGCCAATGAGTAGCCAATGAGACCTCTGTGTGGGCATAGCTTCCCTCTGAGAATTCTGGGAAGTCTCGCAGTATTCCCCTCATGGAGATGAGAAACCATTTTCCCAGTTGTTGGGAGTCACTCCATTGACAAGACAAGATGGCAGCATCCGAGGAACCAGAAGAGTCAGAGGAAAAGCCGCATGGCCTTACCTTGATGGAACCAGACCTCTGAAGTCAGAAAAGCCACAGAGAGACCCCTGCCAGCACTGAGATGTTTCTATCACCTATAGTTACTGCTGATGTACCCTAACCCTGGAAGCGAGGAGCCATGAGGGACCCCTGTCAGAGCCGGGACTCTGTACCCACTGGCCTGTAACTTCATGAATCAGAAGGAAATATGATAGACTGGTATCAGACATATGGGCTAATATCAGACTTATGACTTTGGACTGGACTGGGTTGGGATGCTTTCTCAATGTTCCATTCCTCTTGTATATAAACTTGTGTCTATGAATTTCTCTAGTCTATCCAGACTAGCACATTTAACAATATTTTTTTAGGCTGAGCCCCGGTGGTGTAGTGGTTGTGCGTGGGACTGCGGCCCACTGGGATGGAGCTTCGATTCCAGCTCCATGGAGCAAAGGCTGGGCCTCCTACTCCCACCACCTGAGGGCAGTGATGCCAAAAAAAAAAAAAAGCCAAACAAACAATATTTTTTTAAAGGTGGGGTCATTCTGGTTACGGTGTTGAGAATAAACAATAAGCTTGCATGGGTAGAAGTGGGAAGACCCCTTAGGAGGCTGTCTGACTCCCACTCTCAGCCATTGCAGTACTTTCAGCAACTTTGAGAGTGCAGGGCCAGGTAAAGCCAGACACCACTAGGCAACTCACTGTGCTCCGCAGATGAAATAAACCATAACTCAACGCGGCAAAGGCCCTCCCAAGAAGCTGAGAATCCAAATGTCATCAGATGCATGGTTTGTGCAAATTTGCCGGAAGGAGCCGAGGACGAAACACCCGGATGCTTCTGTTGATTTCTTGGTCTTCTCAGATGTGCTCAGAGAGGTAGAAGCCCACGTCTGCTCCAGAGAGGGGTGGTGTGTGATGACCTGGCCAAGGGGGACCAGACCCATCATGAAAGAGGGATGGAAATGGAGATCCCTTCTCAAGGGGCGACAGAAAAAGCTCGAGGCCTCCTTTGGTCTTTTTCTTAATTCATTCTGAGTACCTGCAAATCAGGCCAGCTCCCCGGCCTGTGCATCGGAGACATTGTGAAGAAGCAGAGAGAGAGATAGAATCATACCACGGCTGACCACCAGCAGCCTTCCAAGAAGGTCCAAGCTAGAGGAGAAATATGAAAAGGGTATTGCTGCGCCCTGGGCTACACCGGGGAATCATCGAGGCTGAGGAAAGAAAGAAAAAGAAGGAAGAAGACAAGAAAGATGAAGAGGAGGAAGATCATGATGAATAAGTTGGTTTCAGTGAGGTGACTTTTCCCCCTTGTCTGTAAATCATTTAAAACCCCTGTACACAACGCATTCCTTAAAACAAAAGAAAAATAAATTTAAGGCTGTTTAAGACTTGTTTTTAAACTGAATGGTGTCTCTTTTTTATAGAGTTGTTAACACACGACTGACTGTGACTTTAGATAGCCTTGTCCAGGAGGTCTTTTCAAATAACTTGGGGATTATAAATTCGCATGGAGATTTAAGGCAGACTTGTGCACTGAACAAATTAGTTATATATGGGGGGAGGGGGGGAGTTGGTTTTGCTTCTCTTTTCAGTTGTCTCTGGTGCAACTTATGCAAAATAATAGTTCTGTTAATGGACTATCACTCTGTAAATGCAAAAAAAATTGCAACTGCTTTTTGACATTCTGAGTGCTTCTAAGTAAATGCATTTTAAAAATTATTTAAAAAGAAAGACCAGTTAGAGGCTATTATGGTATTCAAGTGCAAAGAGCCAAGGATGGGTCATACTGATTGATGGCGCCCCCCCCCCCAAAGAAAATAAACAAAACAAAGAAGGATGGGTCATACTGGAAAAGGTGATATAAAGTGGTCAGACTGTGAACACATGCTGAAGGTGTGCCAAGAAGATTCCCTGATGGTCTGGACATGTGGTCTGAGAGAAGAAAGGAGTCAAGAATGACTGAGAGCCTAGTTGACGGGGTCTTCAACACGTCTAGTCACGTGGAACAACAGAAAAAGGAGAGTCAGAGACAGGAGGGGGAGGTGGAATGTGTGTCTACTTGTCTTTATTAACAACTGCTTCCTTTGCCATGAGACCAGAATTAGATGATGCTCAGCTCCCATTTCTAAATAGTTTAATCAGAGTTTTTAGAAGAATTCTGATCAGAAAGGGAAGATGCATACTATACTTTTAAATGCTCATGGACTCCAGATTTTCTGGAGTTATGCAAATTAGATGATATGCTAAAACTATTGTCCAGAGATCATCCTTAAACCTAAACAAACAACCCCCCACCCCCGAAGTCTTATTAAAATCAATCACTAGTTCAGTTAAAAACCTATAGCATCGGTTCTTAACCTGTGGGTTGCAACCCTTTCACAGGGATCGCCTGATTCATAGCAGTAGCAAAATTACAATGTTGAATTAGCAACGAAAACAATTTTATGGTTGGAATAACTTTACCACACGAGGAACTGTATCAAAGGTCATGGCATTAGGAAGGTTGAGAGTCACTGGCCTATAGCAAAGAATGTCTGCCTTGAGCATTCTGCTCTTCTAAGAATTATCTAAATGAGATCAAATTGAAAATATCAACTCCAAGATTAGTTCTTACCTTAGTGGACAGTGAGTTCCTATTAATGAGAGAAGAACAACGCAGAAAAAGAGAGTGATGACAGTCACGTAGTTGAAAAATATTTTCAATTTCACTGCATTGTACATACAGAAAATGGTGAAGTAGTGTCTGTTATGTATATTCTCAACTACAAAATCAACCAACCAACCAAGCAAACAAACACACTGCCATCAAGTTGATTCTGATTCATAGTGATCTTCTAAGACAGATAAAACTGCCTTGCTTGTTTCATTAGACAAATCTGTTGCAAATGATCTTTTTAGCATGTATTTTTTTTAAAAAGCCGAGATGTCACTGTATGGGCCAGGTCCGGACCAGGCAGCCACTTGTTCCAGCCCCCTCATTCCTGCCTCTCAGGGGTCAGGCAACCCTTGTTCCAGCTTCTCAAGAAGACAGATGATCTGCTAAGCTTCAAAGCACCTGAACTTCAAAGCACCTGCCTTCAGGTTTCCCAGAACTTACCTCCTTGGGCAGAACACAGCCCCCCTCTCACTACTATTGTTTGCTAACAATTGCAGCACCAGAAAGAAAGCACTCTTCCTCTTTTCAATCCAACTACCTTCAGCCCCAACCATGTATCTATTCTGCCTTCCCAGTACCAGCTGCGATTCCCTAACCTACACTTTAGGTTTTGGGATTGGCCTGGGGGCTAAAATGCTTTCACACACACACACACACACACACACACACATCCGCCCCCTTTGCTCTCCCCTTCTGAGAGGTCTTTCCCCTAATAAAGTCATCCTTTGCTTCACGTCTTTGTCTGAACTCTGCCTCAGTTTACCTCTCAGTCACTTTGAGGGCTAAAGTGTTCCTGATTCAAGTCCTGACCTTCTCAATCGACTGTGCACTTGGAAAGTGGACCAAAGAAGAACAGATGTCTTTGAAGTATTTCTAATTCCATTCTTGCAGGACATTTCCGAAGCCCTCATACAGCCACAATAAGCCTTAGAAGCGAGAATGTCGCGACTGTGTTGTACCTTGGTCATGTTGATAGCGCACCAGCAGGAAAGAAGAGCTTCTACAAGAGGCCTTGACACTGTGGCTGCACCAATGGGCTCAAACATAGCAGCGGTTGTGGGCAGGGTGCAGGGCTGGGCCGAGAGCGAGCATCGCTGTCCACACAGTCACCGTGAGCTGGGACCGACTTGACAGCACTTGACAGCAACCACAATTCTCATGTCACCCCTGAAGAGAGAGGTGCCATTAGGGGATGGAGAAATCGTCCTGTTCTCGCTCCCAGTTGGCACTCAGCATCATTTCTCGAGGCCGCAGTGCACACAACCCAGCTCCTCTGCGTCCGCACTCCTGTGAATGTCTTAAGTCAATTTGTAAGCCACTCAAGTCAAGAGCGGGAGGTCTGAACAGTCAGTGAGCCCCGAGCTGAGAGTACTAGGTATAGTTCCTGTCTTACATATACAAATGGTCAATTTGAATCCTTTAAAACCATTTTGGCTTCAGAGACAAAAAAAAATTGCACAAGGGAAAAAGGTGTTCGGACATGTGTCTCCCAGGAGTGATCCTACTTAGGGTGGGTGAAGATTTTCATCGATGGTTTCTTTTCTTTCTTTGTCCCTCAGAGATTTTGAATGTGACTGGGTCCAGCTTCCAAGAGATCTGAGTTGTATGAGGAACTAATTGATTTAGAACTCAGGGATTTCATGATGAGATATGTACTCACTTTAGCTTTACACCATCTAAGATATGAACTCTGTGCCTAATAGTCCATGAAACCACTGAAATTGTATGGATATTTGATTAATATGTACACTATTTCCTTGGGGAGCTTGACTATGATTTTCACTAGATCGTGTGTGTGGAAAAGTTATTTGAAACAAGCAAGCAACAGCATAGTCCTTTTTACTATTCCTGGTATTATTCCTATATTATAAAACACATTCTCCTCACTTTCTGTGATCCTCTCTCATCATTTTCAGTTGTCACTTCTAGACCTTAAAAAGAAACAGCAAACAGACACAAACGTAATGAGTATCTGTTCAGGTCTGCAGTGCATTCTCCAGTTCTCGAGAGCCTTTAGCGTTCATTGATCTCAAATTCGGATCAAGTTCTACAATCACTCCCATTCTACAGAAGAGCAAATTGAGGCTCACAGATGCAGGTCGCTGACCAAGGCTGATCTAGGATTCAGTCTCAGGCCTTTCTTATTCTCTGTGTCATTCTTTCCGAACTACACAGAGGTGAAATATTACCATGTCACCTTGCTGCATTTGTTCCAAGTGGCTGAGAGGTTGTGTGGCCATGGGGGTGGCAAGAAATTCAGCCAAAGCAAGAGATACTCAATTTTCAAGGGAAGAGGGCTTTCTTCATCGCTTGACAACTTTCCTTTGGCATATTTTTCCAAGGGTCTGTGTGTGTGTGTGTGTGTGTTGTGAAAGGACACGGTTTCCAGAAGTCACTGACAGGCTAGTAAGGATCTTCCAAGGAGACACAGGCCCTTTGTGCCCTATCCCACAATGTCTCCTACCACAGGCAGTCTCTGTTTTCTTTCGTACAGGGCCATGCCTGAAAGGAGCTTGGCAGTTAAGTTCAAAAAGCCACCCACTCACATTTTTCCAGCCCACAGTCTGTTTTCCTACCCAACAGGCATTGTCCAATGTCACTGCTGTGGTATCTCCTGTGGTAGTAACAATAGCCTGCGGACATATCTTAGACAGTTCAGGAGTTCACATTTTTATTAAGTTCTGTACTCATTTGCCACCTGTGTTCTTGTTGGCCTGGCCTAACATTGCCCGAACCTTGGTAAACAGGCTGCATGAAAATTGAGCCTGACTGACTCAAAGCTCAAGATCTATGTTGCTGTTTTCTCTTTCATCGGAATCTGTCGCTCCAGGAGTTCTGCTATAGGCCTTCCCTCTCACAGCCTCCTGGATGCCCTGGGACTTCCTGGCATAAACAGCCATCTGCTTCAGGGTCCCTGTGACCAGCACCTTCCCCTCCCCTGTCTACAGGCCCTGCAGTCCTCACTCCTTCCTGCCTTTGCAGCCTTTGCCCCATTGGTGCAAACATGAATTCTGGGCTGGTTATGTAAGTTTCCTGGTCTCGGAGCTGAGTGACTCAGCACCAAGGTGCTGCCCTACTCTTTCCCAGCCTTGGGCCGCATGCTAGCCAGAGCCAGGTCAGGGGCAAACAGGAATGGAAAACAAGTCTGCTAATGAAGACCAGCTGATCAGCCTGCACTTCCCAGTAATGTCTGGTGAGCCCAATGAGACCATGGGGACTCTCCTGGGGCAGTTGCAAACTAAGCCATGGGTGGAATTCTCCATCTCACTTCCTGTTCCCTCCTTTTTCCACCTTCAGCTGGGATCATAGAAGCTTTCCATTCAGTGCCTCTTTTTTACTTGGCAGTTTTGGTCTCATTGAACTGAATCCTTACCTCTGGGCTCCGGCAGGAGGTTATCCTGCGTTAGAAAAATGCACCCTTGGGTTCTACTCAGCCCAGGTCCTAAGTGCACAGTAGGAAATCCCTTTAGGGGCCATGGCTCGAGCATAGTGGAGAGGGACGCAGAGAGGACAGTCTGGAGAGTGAATTTTTGGTCTTGTCTCTTGCTCCCACAGTTCCCATCTCTGTGATGACCTGGGTTCTAGCACAGTCTCATCCACTAAGTAGGTGTTCTGTGTCAGGCATCTTGCTTTGTTCTCTGTGCTTTGGGTGTCCATCTGAGTGATGCTGACCTTAGAATTGTCATTCATTCATTCAATCAATTCAATCAATATGCTACCAAACACCAACTTTTTTGCTCACACTTCCCAGTATTTGGATATGTTGCTAAGCAAGATGATGTAATCCCTCCCCTTACATAGGAAGGCTGCTTTCCAGAATAAGGGTAATTAGCAAAGAAATAATTGGCAAATAAGGCAATGGGTGGTGGCGGTGTGGTCGGGTTGATTCTGACCCTATGTGACAGAGTAGAATTGCCCCTTAGGTTTTATTGGCTGTCATAGTAGATAGTCAGGTCCTTCTTCCATGGACCCAGAGCTGCTGGGTGGATCCAGGCTCCCTGGCATGATAATTACCAGTGAGTGTGATAAGCACTGAGAAAGATAAATAGAATGATGAAATGGAGAGTACTTGGAGGGTGGAGTAGGTATGTGGTCAGGGAACTTCTCTGAGGAAGTGATCTGTCTTTAAACATTCTACTTGGGGGAGATGTCAGACAGTGTAAGACATGATAAAATAATAATTTATAAATTATCAAGGGTTCCTGAGGAAGGGAGGGTGGGGGAGGGAAAGGGAATATGTGGAACTGATACGAAGGGCTCAGGTAGAAAGAAAATATCTTGAGAATGATGATAGCAAGAAATGAACCAATGTGCTTGACACAATGGATGGATGTATGGATTGTGATAAGAGTTGTCCAAGCCCCAGACTGCGGCCCATAAGGTTGGCAGTTCAAATCCAGCAGCAGCTTTCTAGGAGCAAAGCTGGCTTTTTTTACTCCCACCAGGGCAGTGTTGCCACAGACACAAAAAAAGAGTTGTACAAGCCCCAATAAAATGATTTTAAAAAGAGAGAAAAGGATGTCACCAAAACTCTAAAAAATTAAATACAGGCATGTACATATGTAAATATATTTATATGTGATGATGGGAAACTAGATCTATGTGCATATATTTATAGGCTTAGTATTAAGGTAGCAGAAAGACTTTTGGGCCTCTACCCAAGTACTCTCTCAATGCAAGAACACTTTGTTCTAATTACATGGAATTCTGTGATGCTCACCTTCCTGACAAGATTTCTGAAGACAAAGTGGGTGCACACACAAATATGGTGAAGAAAGCTGATGGTGCCTGGCTATGGAAAGATTTTGTGTCTGGTGTCTTAAAGGCTTGAAGCTAAACAAGCGGACATGCCGAGAAGCACTAAACCTACATGGAAGGAGCATACCATCCTGAGTGATCATGAGGTATCAGGCATCAAAGACCCAGAACGAAAATCATGTCATTGTGAATGAGGAGGGAGTGCAGAGTGGAGATGCAAAGCCCATCTGTAGGCAACTGGACATCCTCGTACAGAAGGGTCACAGAGAGAAGACAAGTCAGTCAGGATGAAATGTAGCAACAATGAAGCATACAACTTTCCTCTAGTTCTTTAATGCTCCCCCCTCCCTCCACTATCACAATCCCAATTCTACTTTACAAATCCAGCTAGACCAGAGGATGTTCACTGGAAACAGGAAATCCAGGAAAGATAAATCTCTCAGAACCAAAAATAAGAATTAGCAATAACAGGAGGGGAAGGGGAAGGTGGGAGAGGAAGGTGGAACCAATAAAAAGGATGTACATATAACCCCATCTCTAGGGGACAGACAACAGAAGAGTGGGTAAAAGAAGACATTAGAACGTGTAAGATGGGCTGAGCCCCAGTGGTGTAGTGGTTGTGCGCGGGGCTGCGGCCCACTGGGATGGAGGTTCAATTCCCGCTCACAGGAGCAAAGGCTGGGCCTCCTACTCCCACCACCAGGGCAGTGATGCCTTAAAAAAAAGTGTAAGACATGAAATAATAATAATTTATAAATTATCAAAGGTTTGTGAGGAAGGGAGGGTGGGTCAACTAGGGGGAAAAATGAGGAGCTGATACCAAGGGCTCAAGTAGAAAGAAAATGTATTGAGAATGATGATGGCACACAAATGTACAAATGTGTTTGGCACAATGGATGGATATATGGATTGTGATAAGATCTGTAAGAGTCCCCAATAAATTGATTTGAGAAAAAAAGAATTACATAAGCCCCCAATAAAATGATTTTTTAAAGTTTTACTAGGGTTCTGAGAAGGGACTGGTCCTGTGAGCTAGGGGCAGAGGTCTCCAGGCCAAACTGTGTACATTCCATATATTAAAAAGCAAAGATGTTGGGCTGAGCCCTGGTGGCGTAGTGGTTGTGCGGGGGACTGCGGCCCACTGGGATGGAGGTTCAATTCCAGCTCACAGGAGCAAAGGCTAGGCCTTCTACTCCCACCACCAGAAAGCAGTGATGCCTAAAAAAAAAAAAAAAAAAAAAGCAAAGATGTCACTTTGTAGACTATAGTGTGTCTGACCCAACCCATGGTATTTTCAATGACCTCATAAGCATGGGAAAGCTGGACAGTGAATAAGGAAGACCTCAGAGAAACTGAATCATGGCCTAATCAAATATGCTTGGTAAAGTAGAGACTTGGCCCAAAAAAGAAAAAAGGAAGCTCCCCAAGGAAACAGTTCGACGGGGAGATGGATTGACACAGTGACTTTAACAATAGACTCAAAGTCAATAATGATTATGATTTGGCAGTGCTTTGTTGTGCTGTACTCAAAGGTTGCTATGAATCAGAACTGACTCTACTAACAACAAACACATATATGCATATATGTACATATATATGTTACTGTTACTGTTAGTTTCTGTTGAGTTCATTTATGCACTCCAAGTAGACAGAACAGAACCGGTCCCACAGTGTTTTACATGCTGGAATCTTTCAAAGGGAAATCACTAGGCCTCTGGCTGGGATTGAACCACTGACCTTTCAGCTATTGGTTGAGCCTGAATTGTTTGCACAACCCAGGAAATCCTTGAATTATAAAGTCATGTGTAAAAATGCTTTAAAAGCATGTAGTAGAACATAGATGTTAAATTTTTTTTCATTTTCAGAACTTAAGGAAGATTTTTATGTAGTGTTTTTTTTTTTTGGAACATTTTATTGGGGGCTCACACAATTCTTATCACAATCTGGATTTTTTAATTTAAAAATGTTCGATAGTAGTGAGTAAAACATTCAAAAATTGTTTTATATCTATGAGATAGTAAACTAATATTGGTACATAAAGGAAAATAATTTCTAAAATTGATGTGATGTGTATAGATGTCATCAGATAATAAAATCGAGTGCAAATTAAAAACCTAGTACACTGTCAAGAGTGATATAATTTTCATAATTCCTTAGACTTCTTTGCATGGTGGGTATAATACATAGAGAAATGTCAAGCTGTACTAGACCTGTCACAACATTCCTTAAATTCGTAATTTTCACAGTGGAGAGAGACCTTGTGAATGTGAGGGATGTAGTATAGCCTTTACTCACTTATTAAACCTCACTCAGTACATGGGGGTCCACAGTGCAGAAAGGATCTTATGAATGTAGTGAATGTGAGTAATCATTTAGTCACTCTTCACAGATAACTAAACTTATCAGAACTCACCATGGAGGGAAAACTTAAGAATAGATGTCAGATTTTAAGGAACTATCATTCTCTGTGACTTTGTCCCACCCACATCACTTGATCAGAATCTAGAGTTGACACCCTGACTAGTGTCCAGAAAGGAGTTATCAGGGACCATTTATGGTCACAGGGGAAGGTTAACACTAGATCTCCAGACGGGTGTAGCATGTGCGTGTGTGACTTAGTTTTCTCATGCTGCTGTAACAGAGATCCCCCAGATGAGCGGCTTTATTCTCTCACAGTTTTGAAAACAAAAAGCCCAAATTTAGAATGCTGGCTCAAAAGGAAGTTTTTCTCTCTGTTTGCTCTGGAGGAACATTCTTTGAACATTCAGTTTCCTGGTTGGAAGAACGGTGAGATTTTGCGCTTTCCTAAATAGTTAGAAACTCAGAGAGGTCACCAGTAATATACATATTACAGTTGTACATATGAAATGTACAATTACATAATATACAGTTCTACCCTGTCCTGAAGGGCAGCTGTGAGTTAGCTTCCAGGTTCATCTCTATCCTATGTATCTTACTGCATCTCTCTCTCTGCTCCTTTGTTTACTCTCTTCCCTATTTTGATTCAATATACACACGTTCTACATGAATTCTATCTTATGAAGAAAGTAGAAACAATTCGTTCACAAATGGCATTTTTTTTTTCATAAATGGAATTTTAACCACAGGCATAAAAACCAAAGCCAAGCTCACTGCCAATTCTGACTCAGAGTGAATCCTGTAGGGGAGTGTGGAACGACCCCTGTGGGGCTGGAAAAGACTGGAAATCTTTATGGGAGCAGAAAGTTTCATCTTGGTTCCTTGAAGCAGCTGGTGGTTTAGCAGACCTGGTGGTTAGCAGCCCACCCATAACCCACCATTAAGGTGCCTTCCCCAAGAACTAAACTCAAAGTTCACTGCCATGGAGTCAACTCTGATTCCAAGTGACCCTCTAGGACAGAGCAGAACAGTCCCTGTAAGTTTGAGGCTCTTAATGAAAACAGCAAGCCTTCCCTTTTCCTTGGGAACAGATAGTGATGTTGAACTTCTGACCTTGAAGTTAGTAGTTTAGCCACCAGTTTTCCTAACTTTTAGTAGATGTGGAAGTTAAGGTTCACAACACATATTTTGAGGGGACTCATTTAATGAACCATGTGGATGTGGTGGGAGAATGGGCTAAAAGTTGTGCTTACTCCTCTCTCACAGCGCTGTGTCCAAGTGTGTTTTTCCTTTGTCATCCTTTGTTGATATTTGGCTGGTATTTATGGTTGGTATTTATGCTAGAGACAGGGTTTTTTTTTTGTGGTCAGATTGCTCCCCATTTCCTCTGAGTAAGGGTACAGAAAGCCGCCCCACCCCACACTCCAGGTCCTGGCCCCTCAGGTGCCACTCCTCCAGTCTTTCCATGTTTGGACTATCGGTGGCTGAAGTCCAGTTTGCTTATTGTTTTATTATCGGGCTAGATCCTTCAGGGATATTGCAGGATTCCAAGCACATGGCCTCTGTAAATGTGTACCATTTGCCCCCTAGAGGGGTCAGAAGGTTTCATTCAGCCAAGTGCTTCCTCAGTGGAGGCAGGTCCAGAGGCAAGTGGTATCATCAGGGAGGCCTCTCCCTCAAGGAATTCTGTGCTTCAGTTTCCTCTGGGTCCCATTCCTTAAAGCCCAGAACACTGACAGGAAGCGCAGGGGCCTGAGGTCAGTGTTACCCTTTCGGCCCTACCACCTTTACTAGTTGTCATCTTATATTGCTGTAAAAATATACACAACGTGTCATTTGCCAAGCCAGTATTTCTGATGGGTACGATTCAATAAAATTAATTACATCCAGCATGTCATGAAACTACCACTGATGTCTATTGCCACATCTTTCCATTCCATAAGCAACAATTCAATACAAGTCATTTTTATCGTGCCACCCAACCCCGGGTAACCACTATTAAATTAAGATCTCTGTTTATCATGCCGTAAAATTGGTTCCAACTCCTATCCACACTCTGTCTCATAGAATGCAGCACTGCCTAGTCCTGTACCACCATGACAATTGCTCTGCTGGCTGAGTCCATGCATGCAGCCACTTCATCTTGCAGTCATTTCATCTCGTTGAAGGTTTTCCTCCTTTTTGCTGTTCTTCTGTTTTACAAAGCATGATGTCCTCCTCCAGAGATGGATTTCTTCTGAAAACATGTAAAAAAGTACATGAGAGAAGTGGTGGCAGTGACAGCAGGGGGAAAAAAATACATAAAATCTCACCATCCTTGCTTCTAGAGTCTTCTGACTGGATTTCTTCCAAGACAGTTTTCTTTTGTCAGTTCATGGTACTTTCCATGTTTTTTTTTTTTTTTTTTTTTGCCAGCACCATAATTCATAGGGATCAGTTTTTTCTCAGTCTTCCTTGGTGTCCAATTGTCACACGTATATGTGGCGATTGAAAATTCCATGACTTGAGTCAAGCACAACTTAGTCCTCAAAGTGGTAGCATCCATGTCTTTCGAAACTTTAAAGAGGTCTAAAATTGACACAAATATACTTGATACAATGATGTATGGATTAAGAGTTGTAAGAGCTCCCAAGAATGATATTTTAATAATAATAAAGAGGTCTTGTGAAGCCAATTTACACAGTGAAAGGTATTATTTTTTCTTACCTGCTCTTCAACCATGCTCAATCCATGAGCATTGATTGAGGATTTAGGCAAGATGGAATTCTGGACTTTTCCCACTTATCATGATGTGACACTGGTCCAGTGGTGAGGATTCGGGTCTTCTTTACATTGAGTTGTATTCTATACTGAAGGCTGCAACAAGTGCTTCAAGTCCTCCTCATTTTTAGCAAGCAAGCTCGTCATCTGCACATCTCACCTTGTTACTAAGCCTTCTTCCAGTCGCGATGCCGCATTCTCCTTCATATAACCCAGCTTCTCTGATTATTTGCTCAGTGTATTTTAGCAGTTGTTCCTTGGGAGAAAGATGAAGCTATCTGTTCCTGTGAAGATTTAGTAGCGAAAATCCTATATAGACCAGGTCACTATGAGTCAGAATCAACTTGACGGAGCTTTCAGTAACCCTTGCCCATAGAGTTCTAATCTCTTCAAGTTACATCAGTTTGGACATCTCTGGGGAACTCAAATCATGTTTCTTTTAAATGTTCTTTGAGTTTCAGGAACAACAGCAAACTAGTCTGAAGGGCAGCATCAGGGTTGCGGATGGATGGGGGAAGGTTCACATAACAACCCTAGCTACCCTTAAAGAATGAGCACTATCTTTATGATGGAAAAATTCTTGGTACAACTTTCCCGGTCTTTTTCCTCACGAGTGTTGTTTTTAACTCTCTTATGATATTTTCATAGTAACCTCCCATGATCATTCTGTACCTGTCAAAAAAAAAAAAAAAGCCCAAACCAATATTTTCCTTTTGGATTCCCCCCTAACCACTGCCTCTAGCCTTTTGGTCTGTCTGCCTTAAATTTAGGCAGATCCTTTCAGAAGCCACTCGTTTTTGTTTGCTTGCTTTTTGAGGCACATTAATGAGACAAAGAAAAGTGTATGTCTGAGGAAACTTGCCTGTAGCCACCCACTGATAGCAGACACGCTATTTTGTTTGGAATATCACCTAGAACCTTAGCAGAAGTGCTATTTTTAACTTTTGATTGTGAATTGTGTGTAGGATTCCAGAGTAGATCAGTTTTCCATTCAACTATTCACACGTATTGTGTCATGTCGTTGATTATAATTCCTACACTGTAACACTACTGATCTTGCTTTCAATCCTTGTCTTTCCTATTTCTATTCCTTCTTCCCTAACTCTTCTGAACTTCCTTCTTGGGTAAATGCTGCTCTTTTAATGTCAAAAGGCTGGTTATTCTTCGGTATGCATAAATCCCTAGTGTTACTGTTCCCCTCACAGACCTATTATTTGGCTAAAAATGGTGCCACAAGGGTGAGTTCAGTGACAAACCTGTAGGAGGACCAAGAGCCAAAGGCTTGCAGGTCTCCACTAGTCTCTAGCTGACCAGTCGGCCTGGTCTGTGATTTTGAGTGTTATGTCACATTTCTCTCCCACTCTATGCAGGGCCTGCTAATGCGAGCCTTTTCAGAGTAGCTGGTCCCAGTAGACAGGCACCATCCGCATGGCCCAGTAGTCCACAGGGGTATTTTCATGTGCCTTTCACCGTCTTCCCTTGTCTTTCTTCTGTTAGGGAGAACTCAATAGGTGCACCAAGGTTGCAACCCAGGCGCCTTTAAGGCCTCAGTGTAGTAACAACACTGTCTGTCTTTCCCTCACATACCTCAAATTTACTGAAATAAAGAAGATGTACCACATATTTATAAATAATTTAAAAATACAAGCTTAAGTGGGTTCCACATCTTTTTTTTTTTCCCAAGGAAAGCTCAACTTTAATTATTCAGATTGTTTCACAATGAAAATAGGGGCTGAAGACCCAGTCTGAAATGCTTACAATTAGTATAAAACTACAAAACTCCCAGTGGGTGCATGGCCCTGGGTGGGTGGGGGAGGGAGGACTCCACTCCCTCCTCTCTGGCCCTGGATGCCCTCTTTGGTCCCCTGGAGGGGTGGGGAAAGGGAGTGAGCATCAAACTGGCAAACAGGAACCCTTGGTCTTGGTCCTGCTCCATGGAATTCTTCCCCCAGTAAGAAAGGTTCAAGACAGCAAACAGTGCTGCTGCTAAAATGAGGGCATTCCAACATTTGGTTAAAGTTCAAAAATGTAATAGTGAATCAAAGAAACTGTTAAAAATACACATACAAAAAGAACCCATATTAAAAAAAGAGAAAGAAAAGCCCAGAACAACCCAGAAAAAAAGAACCTAATGCTTTAAATCGCCTGGGCCTTTGCCTACACGTCTGAAAGGTTGGGCAGAGGGCCTCCTAGCACCGCCAGGTGTGTCCATCTGTCTGTCCAGACCCGCAAGCGAGGCCCTCTCTGCCCGCGGGTCCCCTCCACCCCCAGCGGCAGCCTGCAGGGGCGGCGGTGGCCGGCTAGGACGCGTTGGTCATGGGCTTGTACTTCTTGAAGCGCGTCCACTGGCCCGTGGCGTAGTTCATCTCGAACACGGTGTCCACCAGCATGGTGGTGCTGCCCTGGCCGTCTGCTTTGGGCAGGTCCTCGGTGTGCTCGCTCAGCTTGATCTGGATCACGTCGCCCTGCTCCTGGCACGGGTTCTCTCGGGAGCCCGCCATGAAGCCCAGGATGAGCGCCTTCTCGGGCCGCGTGACCTTGTTGGCCGTCTTGAACATCTCCTGCGCGGCAAACATCTGCTCCCGCGTGAGGGACAGGTTCTTCTTGGGCTGCGTCTGCGAGGCTCCCACGGGCACTGCCAGCGTCGGGGCGGCGGGGGCCGCGGGCGGGGCCGCGGCGGGGACAGCAGCGGGCACGGCGGTGGGGGCTGTAACGGGCGCCGGCGCGGCCTGGCTCTGGCTGCTGAACAAGGTGGCCCGCGGCTTGAACTGGGCCTGCAGCGCGGGGCTGGGCGCCGCGCCGGCCTCTTCCGGGGGCCGGCTGGCCTGCAGGCCGGCTTCGCGGGCGGGTGGCGCGGCCGGGGGCGCCTCGGAGGGCGGGGCGTAGGAGGGGGCGGGGACGACGCTGGGCGTGGCCGGCAGGTAGCTGGTGGCGGGCGGCGGCGGGGGCGGTGGCTGCGGCGGCTCGCCGGCCAGGGCGCCCAGTTTGGGCGTGGCCACTAGGCCGGCCGCGTAGTCCGGCGTGGCGTTCTCGGCGGGCGCGGCGGCGGCGGCGGCGGCGGCCGCTTCCTCCCGGGCCTGCTTCTCGGGGCCCTCGGCCTCCACGGCCTTGCGCCTCCTCTTGGCCTCGCGGCCGGCGCCCACGGCGTCCAGCTCGGAAATGTCGAGCAGCTTCACGCCGCGCTCCTTCCGCTGCGGCGTCCTCGACGGCGGCAGGGGCGTGCGGCTGCCGGCGGCGCCGAAGACGCCGGGGGCGGCGGCGCCGCCGCGGAAGGGCGCCTGTTTGGGGATGCCCTTGAGGGGCGTGCTGGTGTCCATCTTGCGGCGCAGCCCGCGGCCCTTGGCGTGGAAGGGCACCCCCGCGCCGCGCTTGAGCTGCTGCGCCGTCTCGCTGGACTTGTGCAGCAGCTCGGCGCGCAGCGTGGCGCTCTTGGGCTTCCGCTTCAGCTGGAAGTGCTTGACGGGCGGCGTGAGCGGGCCCGCCTGCGTGGCCAGCGCGTTCTTGTTCAGGTACCGGCACTCCAGCGGCAACATGGCGGCCGCCTCGCACTCGCCCACCTTCTCCCGCAGCTCGCCCAGGATCTCCTGCACGTTGGGATTCCGCTCCTCCAGGGCCACGTTCAGCGCGCCCGAGTCGGGGAAGGGCCGCAGGATGTCAGCCACCATGAGCACCCAGGGGTCCGAGTCGCGGCTGGCGAGCCGCAGGATGTCGGCCAGCGCGCCCTTCATCTCGTCCACCGTGCGGCGCGGGAGGTGCAGCGTCCCGAGCAGCAGCTTGAGCTTCACGGGCGACGAGAGGCCCGGGAAGCAGAGGCGGATGTTGTCGACGACCGCGGCCGAGAGCAGCGCCGCGATGCTGGGCGGCGCCCACAGCTCGTCGGTCGCCCCCAGCTTGTTGTGGAGCCACAGGCCCGTGTCGCTCTCCCGCATGGACGCCATCTTGAAATTCCATCGCCGCCTGCGAGCGGCCGCCGGGCTGCCGGCCGCGCCGGCCCGAGAGAGGCGGGCCCCGGGAGGAGGCGCCGCGGCCCGCGCGTCTGGGGGGGTGGGGTGTCGGCCGCCCTTCTGCGGGCGGGAACACTCGCCAGAGGATCCCCTCTTCAACAGAAATTAAAAAAAAATTTTTTTTTTAAATTGTGCTTGCTTCGGCAGCACGTATACTAAAATTGAAGCGATGCAGAGGAGATGAGCATGGCCCCTGCGCAAGGATGACGCGCAAATCCGTGAAGCGTCCCATATTTAAAAAATTTTTTAATTGTTTTTAAAACCTGCCTGGCGGTTGGACGTGTTTACTGGCATGGCCGACATTGTCGCCAGCACTCTGTCCGGTCCAGACAGTCGTACACACCAGAGACCAGGCGCCGACTTGAAAGGGTGGTCTTGTTTTCATGGAGGAATTCCTCCCAGGATGGTCTTTTTTCTTAACACTACTTTAAATGGTAAATTGGTGGAAGGCTCTCGAAGCAGATGATCCATTTTGCACTCATTCAGTAATTCATGCTCATGGTGGCTCCACTCACCCACTGTCATTCCTTGTGTTTCCCGTTTCCATTCCCAATCAGTATTTTCCTTAGGCCAGTGCTGCCCTTTTAGAGAGAATTACTCTAGCAGGGGTGAGCTCAGTGCCACGCGTAAAGGAGCACTTAGGGCGTTAAGTCATGAGGTTCTTCCAACCTCGTATCTACCCAGTAAGTTGGGTCTATTTTTATAATTTTGAAATGTGTTCCATCTTTTTCTCCTACTCGATCCAGGACTTTCTAATTCAATCCATTTTGGAGAAGAGAGCTGGGGGTGTGTATGGCTTTGAATTTCACTACTTGGTAGTGTTAGCTGGGTGTCATCTGGGCCTGGACAATATCCTGCCCTGAGACCATATCAGACCCAAATCAAAATCATCCCTAACCATTTAACGTCACACCCCTCGGCACAGAGAAGCAGTTCAGCCATAAACATCAATAAATTCAACTCATCCCTTCCGAGTTAATTTACCATTATTCTCTTGAGGCCATTTATGTCATTGTGTCCTTTGGGTGGAAATATAATATGGTATACTGCCAAACATTTATTGAACACATTTCATACCATGTTGATAAACTGAAATTAATTATGGTACTCATGTCTTCAAAGCTTGTGAACGGCATTGCAGATCCTAGTGTAGGTCTCACTCAGTGGGGAGAATGTTGAACGTTGATACAAACATGGAAACAAATAGTACAAAGAAGTTAATCAAATGTTTGACCAGGAGGGCAGTTCAATAATGTACCTACATGGACCTTGGCAGAAAACAGGTTTCCCACCCTTGATCTGGTTCTTGTCTCTGGGTTTGGAGACTGATGTTTGTGTGGTCCATTAGTCCAGTGTACTAATTATTTCCATCTGCCTTTCGATGGTCAGCCCAATTCTCCCAGGCAGCCATGAGTAAAGACCCAACTGGATGACAGGGTGTTTCCTTTTGTAAAGTCAAATACAAAGTCAGGCTGTGTGCCCTGTGCTGAGGAGTTTAGGATGGGAGGCCTGGAGGGAAGAGAGCTGGGTATGTGTATGGCTTTGAATTTCATCTTGTGGTTTTGAAACACATCAGATGGGGCTGACCTTCCATCGATCTGCTTTCTTGATGTTAAATTGCACAGGTGGCTGTGTTCAGGAGAAACTGGGATTGTCCATCTCTGCCTGAAGGCCCCTGACAAGAGGTTGGAGGAGAACCAGGTGAGCCCTAAGAGCCCAGCTTTAAAGACTACTGGGCATGTGCCAATTCAAGCCAGGTGGGTGGTACACCTGGATGGCCCAAACCAGGACTAGGTGGGCTGAAGTCAGCCACTGGGCTAAGCCAATACCTTCGGCCCTGCCTCCCACTGCCCTGACCATGAGACCCTCCCCGTCTTCCTCACCTTTCGAGCCTCGGTCACTCTGGCCTCCGGCTATCATGTGAGGGTCTGCAGTCCCACAAGTGCCCAGTGACTGTAAAACCTGAAACTTCTTCCACCCTTTAAGAAAACTCACTTGAATCACAAACCAGGCTTCTGTGTGCATGTGAATTCTTTCCTGAGAATCCTGTTAGCTGCGGTGGATCATAAAACAGGTTGCTCTCAGTACATAATAACACGGGTAAGGGAGATTGTTTGATCTAAGTCGACTGAAGTGACATAGCATGTTGGGGGCATTTTATGTGAAGAGTCAGATTTAAACAAAACTGATGATTGAATGTGGTTTGTAGTTGGTGCAGCACACTCCAAAAGGAACAGATCTGATTAGACTTCGACTCCCTTCACGATCTCCCGTTGTTCTCAGTAAAATCTAAATTTCTGTCCTCACCACATAGCCAAGGTACTGCCCACTTCACAGACCTTCTCATCTGTTCCTGCCTCTTGATCCTCTTTTTCCTATTATCCCAGACAGGAAAAGAAGTGGCCAGGAGGCCTGTTCCAGCACTCATCCAGACCGGAAGCTGCTCCTCAGAATGCAGGTGATACTCACCGCTGCCAGGGCGCTTATTAATGGGCAGTTAGGATGGGTGGAGAAGGAGGAAGCCCTGGGTTGGTGATAGGCAGCCAGGAAAATGGAAGCCAGGGGAACATTGAATGGAATTTTCCTCTGGAAATCCGTCTGAAAGGAAACAGATTTGAACATTGAACCCCTGATTGCTTAGATCTGATGGCTAAGTGATTTGGGCTCCCATTTCCTGTAGTTATTAACGACTGCCAGCGTTACCATGCTTTGGGAACGGGTTGTATACCTGTGGTGATTGGAGCAAGGAAGAAACCTTGCCCAAATCCTCTCAGCAAAATAAGGGACATGCAACCACTCCTGTTTTGAAGGGATGCTTGTAACAAAACACCCATGTTGGGCAAAGGGACAGTGTTTGCATTAGTCATACCAGATTGTACTTTTAGATTAATCAATAGAGGTTGAGAACTCAGGGCAACTCCAAAGGAGAATGTGGTGTTTGGTCTAACTCATCACACCCCTCTTGACACCACAAGGCAAATGGCCTCCCTCATTTTACTGGGGACAAATGCATTGGATCTGATAACCAGGTCAAAGAGCCATAGCCGTGGGCTCCCATTTTACTGTCAGCATAACAACTGAACAGCTTGTATCACCATGACTTGTGCTTTTTTACCTGTTGCCAGAAGCTTGACTTGGTTTGTCTTGACTTTTCTCTGCCTCTCCTTTCCTGCTCCCCCACCCCTGCCCCCTTCTTCCTTTCCCTCACTTTTCCCTTAAGTGACTTCTTTCTTTCTGGGTAAATTCTGGGTTTGATTCGAGCAGGAAAAGACAGGACAATAAAGGAGGCAAGCAGAGACAATGAACTTGGCTTCGGGTGTGAAAGGCTCTCCAAAGAATGTCAATATAAGGAGAGGCCTCAGGGATTATCTTAGTCCACCTTCTTGTTTTAGGCCTGAAAAGGCAGAAAGCCAGAGGGTAAACTCTTGCAAAAGACAATCAGAGCACTGATTGGCCCCCTCCGGTTTCCCAAACCCTTTGCCTTGAGAAGATCCAGACTCATGGCAAGTCCTTGGCTGAACAGTCAAACTCACTGCCACTGAGTTGACTCTGACCTGAGAGGACCGGGTAGAACTGCCTTTGTGGGTTTCTGAGACTCTTAACTCTTGACAAGAGTATAAATAATTAATAGTTTTCTGGTCTGTAAGGTTAAACCTGGGGTGTTTAAACTGCCATCCTTAGGTTAGTAGCCAAGCCCAAATCATCCTGCTCCTCTGAATTCTTACTTTTAAGCAATTTCATGGGTGCTTATATAGCTGGAAGAGACCTATATGTGTGCTCATTCTAAAGAAAGATCATCCAGAATGCAAAAAGTATCGAAGAATCCTATTTATATCACAAGTAAAATTTTGCTGAAAATAATTCAACAGTTTATAGCAGCAAACTGGCAGGGAACTTCTAGGCTTCAGAAATTCAAGCTAGATTCAGAAGAGGGCATGAAACGAATATTCTTGCTGATGTTAGCTGGATGAGGAGAAAGATCTTTACCTTGTATATGTATATACCTTGTATATGTTTTGAGTGAGTAGATCAGAACAAACATAGATAACAGTGAAGAAAGAGAATTCCAGAACACTTCAGGGAGCTCAGATGAAACCTGTACATAGACCAAGAAAATAGGACAAGGGGCTATGGTATCATTTAAAATCAGGAAATATGCATCAGAGTTGTATCCATGCAACATTTAATCTGTAGACTCAGCAAATAGTTCAAGAAGCTGGACGATATGAAGAATGAGGCATTGAAATTGGAAAATGTCTCGTTTTAGCAACCTGCCATAGGCAGATGATGGCAACCTTGCTGAAAGTAAGGAGCACTTACTTGAAGCACTTCCTGATGAAGAATGAGATTGCAGCCTTCAGTGTGGATTACA
This sequence comes from Nesogale talazaci, assembly GCA_004026705.1. Taxonomy (NCBI): domain Eukaryota; kingdom Metazoa; phylum Chordata; class Mammalia; order Afrosoricida; family Tenrecidae; genus Nesogale; species Nesogale talazaci. The sequence continues at coordinate 196,864 of PVJH01000761.1, read as the reverse complement.
GCTCAGTGTAAAGAAGATAAAAATCTTCACCACTGGTTACAAGTTGGGCTGCTAATTGCAAGGTCAGCAGTTCGAAACCACCTGTGGCCCCTTGGGAGAAAGAGAGGGGGCTTTCAACTCCTATAAAGAGTTACAGAAACCATGGGGGAAGGGAGACTGGTCAGTACAGTATAAGATTAAAAAATTTTTAATTTATCAAGGTGTCATGAAGAGGAGGAGAAAGTGAGCTGATACTAAGGTCTCAATAGAAAGTAAATGTTTCGGCTGAGCCCCAGTGGTGTGGTGGTTCTGTGTGTGGGACTGCGGCCCACTGGGATGGAGGTTCAAATCCAGCAGCAGCTCCACAGGAGCAAAGGCTTGGCTGCCTCCTCCCACCACATGAGGGCAGTGATGCCCCCCTTGCCAAAAAAAAAAAAAAGTAATGGTGGTAACATATGTACAAATATGCTTGATTCTATTGATGTATGAATTGTGGTTTTTTTTTTTTTTTTGGGGGGGGGGGGGCATTACTGCTCTCCAGTGGTGGGAGTAAGAGGCCCAGCCAGCCCCACTGCTGGAATTGAATCTCCGTCCCAGTGGGCCGCAGTTCCGCGCACAAGATGTATGAATTGTTATAAGAGATGTAAGAGCCCCTAATAAGATGATCTTTTAATTAAAAAAAAAATTTAAGTTACAAAAAAAAAAGTCACCACTGTGCCAATAGGTAACATGATAAATGGAGAGAAGATTGAAGTTGCCTACGATTTCTTCTTGCTTGGTTCCACAATCAGTGCTCAAGGAAGCAGCAGTCAAGAGATGCAATGATGCATTGCCTGGGTCGATCTGCACAAGACCTCTTCAAAGTGTTGAAACACATGGGTGTTCATTGGAGACTAATGTGTGCCTGACCCAAGCCTTGATATTTTAAATTACCTCATAGGCATTTGAAAATTGGACATTGATTTAGGAAGACAAAATTTATTCACTTAAATTACAGTGTTGGCAAAGAATATGGAAAAGCACCCCCCCAAAAGAACAAACAAATCTGTCTTGAAAGAAGTATAGCCAGAATGCACCTTAGAAGCAAGGACAGTGAGATTATATCTCACATAGTTTGGACATGTTATCAAGAGAGACTAGTCCCTGGAAAAGAACATCAGGTTTAGTCAAGGTCAGCGAAAAGGACATGGATTGACCTAATTGTTGAAGCAATGGGCTCAGACAGTCACAAGGATAGTGAGGGGAGGGAGGACTGGGCAGTGTTTCCTTTCTGTTGAATATAGGATTGCCAGGAGTGGAACCAACTTCATGGTACCTCACCAGAGCAATAAACTTAACTGCTTCTATTTAATTCATTTGGGAAGAAGCCCTGGTGATTCAGTGGTACAGTAATTAGTGGCCAACCAAAAACACGTGGTTCCAACCCACCAGGCACTTTGCAGGAGTGAACAACCTGCTTCTGTAAACCTGCTTCTGGAAACCTTATGGGGAAGTTCCACTTATGGGGCTGTTATGAGTTAGAATCAACTTGCTAGCAATAGGGTGTGTGTGTGCGCGCCCCACAAACGGTTAAGCACTCAGCTACAAACTGAAACCAAGAGACCTGGGGGAGGATGACCTGTGATCTGCTTCCACAAAGTTTACAGCGTAGAATATCCCACGGGACAGTCACACAGTGTGGTTATGAGTTGAAAGCCACTTGACAGCACCCCAGACAGATCTGAACTCAAGAAAATGTTTTGAGAATGATGATGGTAACAAATGTACAAATATGCTTGACACGATGGATGACTGGATTGTGATGAGTTGTACAAGCCTCCAATAAAATGTTAAAAACGATACATCTGAACTCATTTGACTCTCCTTCACTTTAATGTGGTGGTTTTACCCAACCTGACTACTGAGTAGATTCAGTCCTCATTGTTCCCTGCTTTCCAGGCCAGCAGGCTACTTCTAAGTCGCTAGAAATGCAGTGCACCCGCAGTATGTTCTCCCTTTGCAGATTCTTCCTGCACGTTGCTGCCTTGGCAAGACTAAGTGATAAGGAAGCCCCCCCAAATTCATGGTACCAAGAAAGAAGTCGGTAAATTTTTCATATGGGCGATCATTTTAAAATTGTCATAATTAGATCACTGTTCGGAATTTTATCTGAGATTTGGATTTTGTTCATTGCCAAGTGGATTTTTTTTACATGTGCTTATCTATTGTTTAACAAATGCAAGTGATTTGCACCACCCCCATCTCCACTCTTAGAAACTCCAACAATGTGGCATTGTGCAACTAGCATCACTCCTATTTCTGAGTTGATGTCCTAAATTCACCTATGGAGGGTGGAGCTAAAGAGGAAGGGAGAGCTGCTGCAAGGCTTACAAATGAATGATCAAACGAGAATCTCAATCTAGGATCCCTTATTTCTGGGTCTCTGCTCTCCTGGTGGTGCAGCCCTGGGGTTGCAGTGGTTAAGTGATTGGCAGCTAGCCTAAAGGTCAGTGGCACAAACCCAAACTTTGTGAAAACTTGAAGTGGTTCAGTTACGGCCAATGCAGGGCAAGGTGAAGAGACTCAGATTTGTAAAATGTGGGCTGACCAGAAAGGGAGTAATGATGGGTCCAAGTGCTGGAATGGGAGCAAGCCCTTTCAGAAGCCCAATTGAAGAGATGGGGTGATGGCTGGGACTCTGGAAAATGATGCATGTTAGAGTGGCAGAGTTGGCTGCGATCAAGTTGTGCACCATGACCATCAACTCTGCTTGAAAAGAGATTTGGTTGCCATGCAACATGCACACTTCCCTGGTTTTTGAAGAGGGAAAGTTTCAGACGTTGATCTATACTTGTTCCTGTTTCAGGGACAGTTTCCACATTCAGCTCCATCTTGGTTTCACTTTGTTGGCCCTACATTGAACTGAGAAGAATTGCTTCCAAGCCCTCATTCAGCTCTACTAGTTGCTGCACGGGAACAGTACGGTAGTCTGATTCCATAAAGACTACACACCCTGGGAACCCTGTGTGGCAGCTTTACTCTGACCTATGTGGTGTCGTTGAGTTCATAGAGACTCCAATGGGCTTTTGGTTTTGGAGTGGGGGGCATTTTCAGGCAGTAGATTAGACCCACTCTGTCAGATTACATGTACTATCAAACTCAAACTCATTGCTATTGAATTGATTGCAACGCTTAATAACCACATAGAACACCGTTGAATTGGCCCCATGGGTCACTGACAGTGTAACTTTTATGAGTGGGCTACAGCATAGTGGGTGACCCATTCGGCTGCAGCTGCAAGGTCAGCACTTCGAAACCACCAGCCACTCTGCTGGAGAAAGTTGAAGCTTTGTACCCTCACGACAAGGGTACAAGTCTTAGAAGCCCACTGAGGCTCTTCCACTCTACCCAATAGTGTCAGAATGTGTGTCAGAATGACTCTACGGTAGCGGGTTGAGAGAAACTAAATCTTCATGGGAATAGATTTATTTATTTCCCTCTGGTGGCTTCAAGCTACTGACCTTGTGGTTAGCAAACAAACTATAGTAACCCACGCCACCAGGGTTCCTGTATGTGTCGTAGACACACCATAGCAGAATGTGGACTTCCAGCTTAACTAATTCTTGATTAATATCACACTAGATATATCAAAGGCTAGATCTGATACAAAGTAAAATCAAGTCTGTTAACTAAAGATGAGCACACAAAACCCTTTGGAGTGAGAATACAAAACACAAAACAGCAAAGTTGGTGAAGGTCAGGGCATCCTCTGTGGGCTGAAGAATGCATGGTTAACAGTGTGGTACCATCAAAGTTCCTGGTGTTAAAATAACAACTCAAAGAAGTTGAATCATACAGTTTATTCTGAGCAGTTAATCTACATGCACTGTTAGTTCAGGTTGACTAGAGAAGCAAATTCATAAATGCTGATGTATATAAGAAAAAAACTTTATATAAAAGAGCAATTGTATATTGAGAAAACATCCCAGCCCAATCCAGATCAAGTCCACAAGTCCAATATTAGCCCATATGTCCGATACCAGTCTGAAAATTCCTGTTAAGGTCATGCAGCCATGCAATGACATTGAAAGTAAGAAGATCACAGGCCAGTGGGTAAAAAACCTTGTGGATCCAGTGGCGATAGAAGGATCTCAGCACTGGTGTGGGTCTCCACATGGCTCCTCCAGCTCTTGGGCTCTGACTCAATAAGCTCCATGTAGCTTGTTTACATGAATGTCTCACAGGGAGAGTGTGTTTCCCACCTCTAGGGAGGAAGACGAATTCCCAGAATTCAGTCAAGTTGACAGTAGATTATGTAACTGCCACATGCATATAAAGCCACAGCCATCCAGTTGCCTCTGATTCATAATGATCTTATCGGACAAAACAGAATCCTTAGGCTATGAGAGACTGTAAACCTTTGTTGGAGCAGGCAACCTCATCTTTCTCCCTTTTAGTTGCTGATAAGTTTGAACCACCCACCTTGTGGTAAGCAGCCCATGCCAGCAGGACCCCTTATATGCATAAACATCTATGGTCCAGAAAAAGCAAATGGCTCCAGGTGTGCTTGCTATCATAAACTTAAGAAGAGGAGACAGAACAGAAGAACAACCATTGCCATCGCAGGCATAAATGAAGCCTGCCCCCTCCCCTTTTTACTGATATCAACTTATAGCAGGTCACAAGGGGGTTGTGGTTCCACAGCCAACCACAGTCACACTTACCTTGTGAACTTCAAATTTAGTAAGTCTGGCTTGGAACAAGAAACAAAGACTTTTAACACCTTATGTTAAACAAGGCCATTCTCAAGGTCACTTTTTGTCAAGAATTTATACTGATCTTGGATCTTGTCAATTAAAAAAAAAAGCCTACTTTACAGTCAAACAAAGATGTCTGTCAATAAATTTTGTTCTTGACTCTGGACAGCCTCTGTGGGTTGTCTCAAACTCACTGCTGTCAAGTCAATCCGGACCCTGTGTACATTGGAGTAGATGTTTACCTGTGCATGAAATTTTCTGCCTGTGACAGACTCAGAATGGGCTCCTGGCCTCAGATATTAGTTAGCATTGGAGCTGCCTTTGGACGACTGCACCATAGTCAGCCGACCTCTGGCCAGGCTCAGGAAAAGAACCAGGACAGGAAATAGGCCTGACTGGACCGGAGGTCAGGCTTCCTTCCCAATAAGCCAATGAGTACTCTGGGAGAACTAGAAAAAACAAAGTGCTATGGAATCCATGCCAACTCAGAGTGAGCCTATAGGACAGGGTAGAACTGCCCCTTGTGAGTCTCAGACTGTAACTTTTTGTTTGTTTGTTTGTTTTGGGGTATCACTGCCATCTGGTGGTGGGAGTAGGAGACCCTGCCTTGCTGCTGAATTTGAACCTCCAACCAGTGGGCCGCAGTCCCGCGCGCATAACCATTACGCCACTGGGGGGTCAGCCCAGACTGTAACTCTTTTTTTTTTTTTTTTGGCATTGCTGCCCTCAGGTGGTGGGAGTAGGAGGCCCAGCCTTTGCTCTGTGGAGCTGGAATCGAACCTCCATCCCAGTGGGCCGCAGTCCCGCACACAACCACTACGCCACCGGGGCTCAGCCAGAGTAACTCCTTACGTGCATTGAAAGCCCCGTCTTTCTCCCAAGGATCTGTCTGGCAGGTGGTTTGAACCGTTAACCGAGGGCAGCGGTCTGCAAACTGCAGCCGGGGAGCCATATGCGGCTCTCTCATTGTGAACGTGCGGCTCTGAAGTAACTGTACACATTTGAAGGTTATTATTTAAGATCACGGTGAGTTCATTTGTTTGGAAAAAACAAATACTTAAGGCTCCTGAGTGATTTTAAAGTTGTTAGAAGGGACAGGATTGGCTCTTTGGTCTTAAGAGTTTGCTGACTCCTGCCCTAGCGGATCACAGCTCAATGTGTGACCAGTCTGTGTCCCCAGGGCTCCAGGGAGAGCTAGGCATCAGCTTTATGCCTGTGACTAGACTCCCCGGGCTCAGGCTAAAATACAGTAAGTACTGTACCCTTTCACTTTCTACATTCAGGCAGCAAAGGGACCCTGGGTTTAGGCTAGTGTTCTCACCTATGAGTCACGGCCCCTTTTAGGGTTGAATGACCCTTTCACAAGGGTCACCAGATTCATAACAGTAGCAAAATGACAGTGATGAAGTAGCAATGAAAATAATTTTATGGCTGGGGGGGGGGGTGTCACCACCCCATGAGGAACTGTGTGAGAGGATCGCAGCATAAAGAAGGTTGAGTAGCACTGGGTTAGGGCTGCCTCATCACTGGAAATGACTGGAAACCAGGGTCCCTTCTCATTCTTGGATAGCTCTTATGACTCAGGCATTCTGGGATCTAAGCTCAGGTGTGTTAGTTCTTCCACAGGGAGATGGGCTGGTTGCCCATCACTGTTTCAGCCAAAGACTGAGGCCAGCCAAATCGATTTGAAAAATTTTCTCCTCGAAAAGTTTTCTCCTCAGCGCAGAGGCAGACAGAGCAGAGGAAGCCGATGGTGCCCAGCCACCAAATAATAAAGAATCTTAAAGGCTTGAAGGGGAACAAGTGGCCATCTAGTGTAGAAGCAGCAAAGCTTCCATGGAAAAAGTACAGCAGTCTGTGTGATCACGAGGGATTGAAGGGAGCACGAATCAAGAATCAAAGAACAAGAATCACTATAAATGAGGGGGAGAGCAGGGTGGGGACCCAAGGCCCACTTGTGGACAATTGGACACCCTCTGTAAAGTGACCATATTTTTAGCCGGACACCATTGACCAGGGGTGTGGGGGTGGAGTGGGGGTGGTGGGATGAGGGTGGGGGGTACTTGATTAAATTTTGGTATTTATAGAGCAACAAAAGTTTTCAAAGCACGCAAAAATAGTATTGTAATACATTCTAATTTTAAAATGCCGCGGGACATTATTAAATTGTTAAAAAGTGGATGTCTGGTCACTTTATCTTACAGGGGAGTCCTGGAGAGGAGACAGACCAGTCAAGGTGCAGTGAGGTGGTGATGAAGCAGATAACTTTCCTCTAGTTCCTGAAGGCTTCCTCCCCCCAACTATCATGATCCTAATTCTACCTTACAAATCCAGCTGGACTGGAGAAGGTACACTGGTAGAGATGGGAACTGGAGATATGGGGAATTCAGGACAAATGAACCCTTCAGGGCCAGTGGTGAGAGAGGAATTACCGGATGGGGGCAGAGAAAGCAGGTAGAGGGAGTCAACTACAAGGATCTACACATAATCCCTTATCTGGAGGACACATTGGAGGAGTGGGCAAGGGGAGATGCCGGGCAGTGTAAGATATGACAAAACAACAATAATTTATAAAGTAATGAGGGTTGGTGGAGGAGGGGGGAGGAGCAAGGACAGAAGGGAAAGGATGAAAAGCTGATATCAAGGGCTCAAGTGGAAAAGCAGATATTTGGAGAATGATAACAGCAGCAGGCATGTGAAAGTGCTTGGCACAGTATATGTATTTATGTATTATGAAAAGCGATGTACGTGCCCCCCATAAAATGATTTTTAAAAAAACCTTTAAGTTTATTCTGTGAGAGGATAGAAGGAAACAGTGGGATTTGTTCCCTCCAAACGCCTTGAAAATCAAGCAAATTAGATGCCCTACACTAAGGAGCCCTCCCTGAAGGTGAAGTGGATGGATATACACCTGGGGTATACATGCATTCCTCATGGTGGACAGTTTAAAACCTCCCATAAATAGACAGCCTCCAAACCCATGGGGGCTCGCTTTGAGTCAGCATTAAGTTTGAGTGGCAATCGGTTTGATTTCTCTGGCCACTCCCCATCCCCTCATCCTCCCACCCCCCTTCTGTGATCAAGAAAGGCAGTTTTGCAATGATTACAGGAAATGATTAGCAGGTTTTACAATACTCACAGGAACAATTGATATCTACCTTTCTCCAGGGGTTACTGGGCCACTGTCCCTTGAGGTGTTACACTCCTTTGTTTATGTAAATAAAAGATGCTTCTGAAACCTCATACTCCACTGTTTATATCAATGGCTTCGCTTATACTTATCAGCGTGCTTCCTGTTTTAGCATAAAAGGAATTTTTACTGTCAGAGAGGGGGCTGTTGCGTTTCAATTTCCAACAAATGGAATCTTCAAATACGTTGTCTTTCTAGGATTTTGCTGAAGAGCAGGCTAGTTCTCTTATTCCTTCTATCTTAGTTCCCTCGAATTGCTGTAACAGAAAGACAAGTGAGTCCTTCAGGGAACAGACATCCCATCAGAGTTCTGGAGGCTGTATCTTAAATCAGGGTCCTGGCCAGGTTGATTCTGAGGCCTTGCTCCTAGTATCTGCAATCTGTTGGCAACCCTTATTCCTCTGCTTGCAGAAAAATCCTCACATAGCAGCCATCCTTCCTCATCTAGATGTCTTGCTGTCCGTCTGCTATCCCACTCCTTTACTCAGTCAGCACACAGGAGTGATTAGATTTGGGTCTGGTTTGGTGGGCAAAGAAACCAGCACAACCCACTCCATCAAGTCAATTTCAATTTACAGCAACTCTCTGTAGAGGTTCGCCCCAGGCAATTCTGACTCACAGCCACCTGGAAGGACAGGGGAGAAGTCACTGCTCCTGTTTCTGAGTTACGGTTTCTGACACTGTAACTCTTCACCGGAGAGAAAAGTCTCCTTTGTCTCCCGAGGAGCTGGCTGGTGGTATGGAACTGCTGACTTTGGGTTAGCAACCCAACATGTGACCGCTATACCAGCAGGCCTCCTCTTGTAGAGTTTAGGAAGCTGTAAATCTTTTTTTTTTTTTTAATAATTTTATTGGGTGTTCATACATCGTTTTTCACAATACATAAATAAACATACTGTGCCAAGCACCTTCACATGTCCGCTGCTGTTATCATTCTCCAAACATCCGCCTTTTCCCATGAGCCCTGGTATTGGATTTTCCATCGTTTCCCATCTTCCCCTGCTCTCCCCACCAACCCTCAATACTCTATAAATTATTATTGTTCTGCCACGTCTTACGCTGTCTGGCCTTGTTCCCCCAACCCACTCCCCTGATGCCCGTCCTTCAAATAGAAGCTTATGTGTATATCCTTGCAGTTGGTTCCGTCTCTCCAGCCCACCTTCTCTCCATCCATTCAGCAGCTCCAATCTCACCACTGGCCCAAAGGGGCTCATCCATCCTGATTTCCCCATATCTCCAGCTCCCCTCTCCACCAGTGTACCTTCTCCAGTCCATCTGGATTTGTAAGGTAGAGTTGGGACCATGATAGTTGGGGGGAGGAAGGCTTCAGGAACTAGAGGAAACTTGTATGCATCATCACCGCCCGGCTGCACCCTGGCTGGTCTGCCTCCTCCCCGTGACTCCCCTGCATACAGTATGGCAGGTCAAGAAAGTTACAAGATTGATTCACGGTCTGCTGATCAAGGTGGTCAGGGTCTGACTCATGACCATGTGACTCTCACCACCATCATCAAGTCAACCCTGACTCAGAGTGGCCTGATAGGACAGCGTGGAACTACCTTGGTAGGTTTCTGAAACCATAGCTCTTTACAGGAGGGGAATGCCTACCTTGTCCTTTTCCTACAGAGAGACAAAACCACCACACCATCACCACCCAACTCATGGCCCTCCAGTTCTTACCAACTTATAGCAGCCCTACAGGACAGGCTGGTGGTGCCCCTGTGGATCCCCAAGACTATAACTCTTCTTGGAGTAGAAAGCTCCACCCACCTTTCTCCTCAGGAGCAGCTGCTGGTTTCAAACTGCTGGCCTTGCAGTTAACAGCCTAATGCTTAACCACGGAGCTACCCCATTTCCACCCAGAGCACTCCCAGGGAAATGGAAGTGTTCCATTTGGTGGGGGGGGGGCGCCTCACTGCCCTCTGGTCTGAGAAGGAGGCCCAACCTTGTTCCTGGAGAGCTGCTGCTGGATTTGAACTGCCAACCCAGTGGGCTGTGGTTCCACACACAACCACTATGCCACCGGGGCTCAGCCTGTGTTCCATTTTTAAAAACATGCTGCTTGAGGACCAAGCTTTTCATGTTGCTGGTCACAGGTCCGAACAGAACTCAGTGGAGGCTGAATCTCTCTAGAGCAGAGCTTCTCAACCTGTGGGTTGCCATGTTTGGGGCACAAACAACTCTTTCACAGGAGTTGCCTAAGACTATCGGTAAACACATATTTCTGATGGTCTTAGGAACTGAGACACTGTTCCTCTGTCCATCTCCAGGTGGGTCCACCCACATGCAGATATGCCCATAGATGCGAAGACTGGTACCCATGCTACACCATGCTTCAAGACAAAATTTCATTTACCTGTCATTAGAAATAAAATTTCACAATATATAATTGTGTATAGTTTTCTGTGATTCATCACTCTGCTTTAATTGTATTCAGTATGTAACAATGAAAATACATTCTGCTTATCAGATATTTATATTATAACTTAACCATAGCAAAATTACAGTTATGGAGTAGCAACAAAAATAATGCTATCGCTGGGGGTCACCACAATATAGGAGCTGTATTAAAGGGTGGAGGCATTAGGAATGGTGAGAACCACTGCTCTAGAGACTCAAAATAAGAGTTCGGATTCTCATTATCACCCTTAGCTTTCCTCAAACTTCATGCCCAGAACCTTCGTTCTAATATTGGACCCACGTCCAGTATGGGCTCGTTAACCTGACCAGTACCCTCCATCTCCAAACGGAGTCATATTTAGAAGTACAGGAATCCAGACCCTTGCACAATTCAATCCATAAGAGAGCCTCTTGCTCCAGGGAGAAAGGTCAGGATGAGGCCTTTGGGAGAAGGGAAGGATGGCCTTTGCTACTATCCAGCCTGCCTTCTTTGTGTGGATTCTGCAGTTTCTGCCACACCCTTCCCCACCCCGAAGACAGAGCCACCCCCTGCCCTGCTTTGTTTTCAAGCCAGTTCACAATGTAAAGGGTTATGTAAAATCCCACACACACACACAGTACCTTCTACTCCTTGTAACCAGTTGATAGTAAGGCTCAATCAAAGTTTGCCTAAGGTCAACAAGGAAGTGCCTAGGGAACTCATTCCTCAGGACCTCTGTGGATTAGGTCTTAAACTAGAGCAGGGCTTTCCATAGCTCCTACCACCATTTTTTGAGTGCAGGGAGGTTGCCTTACTGTCCTCCTGTTTTTAGGACATCAGTGTTTGACCTCAGTCCTAAAAGAAATATGCTATCGCATGGGGGCAATTTCACCTGTCCATGATTTAGGCTGACTCACCTGTTTAGTGCTGTGACAATGTGAGGAATGCCAATGGGGTTATTTCCAGTATTTCTTTAGCCCAAATGCTTGTGAATGTTCTTAGGAAAGTGGTCCCGGTAAGGGAGGCTTTCAATTTCAGACAGATTTCAGGAGTACATATCCACAGACAGGAAGAGAAACTGGAAGGACCTGCCTTCGGACATGGAACTCTGGAAAGAAATTCTTGTCTCGTCCCAAGAAGCCTGTTTTTCTGACCAAAGTCTCTGGAGGAGACTTACTGTATGAGTCAGGGTTGACCTGAAAGGAATAAACAACAATCTTCAATACAGAAATCATGAGGGGGGAGGGGAAGAACCACAAATAGTTAATAGGTTTAGTCACTAACCAAACCAAGAATTGAGAGTTGTACAAACAGAACAAGAAAATATTGCATAATTTAAAAATCAGGAAAAGTATGCAGCAGAGGCGTATCCTTTTAACATATTTATTCAATTTGTATGCTGAGCAAGTCTTCAGGGAAGCTGAATTCAAGGAGATTTATTAACAACTTTTGATATGCAAATAGTACAGACTTGCTTGCTGAAATCGAGGAAGATTTGAAGCATTTACTGATGGAGAGCAGGATTGCAGCCTTCGGGATGGATTACAATTCAATGTAAGAAAGACCCCAGTCGTCATAACTGGACCTGTAGGTAACATCATGATAATGGAGAAGAGATTGAAGTTGTCAAGGATTTCATTTTACTTGGATCCACAATCAATGTTCTCATGGAAACAGCAGTTAAGAGACCAAGGGATGCGTTGCCTTAGGCAGATCTGCGGCACCAGACCTCTTTAGAGTCTTGAAGAGCAAAGATGCTGTTTTGAGGGCGCAGGTGTGCCCGACAATACGGAAGACTGAAGAAGAATGGGTGCATTTGAGCTGTGGGGCTGGCAGAGAATATTGAAAGTACCAACAACTGCTAAAAGCACAAACAGGTCTGTCTTGGCAGTACGGCTAGAGTGCGACTTCGTCTTACATGCTTTGGACATGTTGTCAGGAGAGAGACCAGTCTGTGGAGAAGGACATCCTGCATACTAAAGTAGAGGGCCAGCAAAAAAGGGCAAGGCCTCCCTGAGATGGGAACCATTGGGAGGGCAGTGCAGCTCTGGCCAGGGTTTTGTTCTGGTTTGCATTGGTTCGAGTAGCCAGTGAGTTGATGGCCGTGAATTTGTCTTTTTTTATTTGGGGTTTTGGCTATCCCAGGGAAGCCTACACTCACGCTCCAGGAATTGGTCGATCATGTCTTTAATGGAAATCAGGGTGTCATGGCTACTTGGTTAGGAGTTGTACCCTGGCCAAAGTCGTCAGAGAGCCCAGCATGGTCCTGTCAGGTCTGGAAGCTGCACTAGGGTCTGCATACCAATGCTGTCTGCCTCACTCTGGTGGGCCTGTCTGGACAAGTGATGTGGTCTGCTGATTTTGTGAGGGATTTCCTCTTTTTTTTTTTTAATGTTCTATCATTTGTAATGTGACCTTGAACCCCTGGACATCATTCTGGTGCCATGCTCATGGCATCCCTGGCTGGATTTGTTTTTGTTTTGTTTCTCATTTAAACCTTAATAAAGATGTCTCTGTAAAATATATTTAACCTCAGGATCATTTTCCCTTCTAGAACCTTGGTAAGGGTAAGAGAAAAGAAAATAGAATTGCTTATTAATAGTTAAAATAGGATTAACGTTTTCATTAATAGTTTGATATCTATGTAGTAATAAACTGAACTGTTATTAATATTATAACTTAATTGTTTTATGCTTACTAAAAATTCATTAGACATTACATGCTGAATTATGTGCTGAAATGGAAATACTCCATACAGATTTGATAAAGAAATTATGAGGAGGCTTCAACAGTTTCTTGGAAAAATGGGATTATATGGCAATAATTTTTGTCATGAAGTTGAAGCTCTCTCGTAGAATAAAGTACCACTTGCCTGTGTTTTTTTCCCTTCTTTAAAATGTGATGATTACAACATTTCTATTTGCACACAGAGCTCACATTATATTTCCATGGGACAGGTCTAATCTGGACCTTCATAAATCCCTCTTGAGGCCTATGAAACAAACATTTGTTTAGTGAAGAGTTATTCACTCACCTCCATGTTTCCTTTGGAATTTGTCAAGGGTAAGTGCCTTCTGGAATTTTCAGCTGTTCCTCATTTCCTTGTTCCATTTGCTTTGAATTAGGACAAAGAACAAACCCAATACCAACAAAATATCCACCAAAATCGCCCCCTGAGCCATCCCGCACCAAGCAGCCACTCGAGGAAGATGAGCCAGGAGCTGGGAGCTAGTTGTGGGGCATGGGGAATTGCTCATGAGCCAGTCTCCCAGCCAGAGATCTGACTTTCCTTTTTCAGCGGCTGGACACCATTCCTTAGATGCGGGAGATGACATAAGCAGCCATCTTATAGTGCCCAGAGCCATCTTGACACAGGCAATAAATCCAGCAAACAAGGCAGGAGGGCACCAGACTGGTCTCAGGAAGTTCAGGGCAGGTCTCCAGCATCACTTAAGCCATGGGCTGGCAAGGACGTCTGCTGGCTTCCCAACCCGCTGGGCAACATCTTTCTGTTTGGGTCGCGATAGGCATTGCAGAGTCCAGAGAGTCAAAGTGCAGGGAGAGGAGACAAAATAACCACGGGGATGGAAAAACCCTAATCCTATTCCCCTTCTTCAATGCCTTTTAAAGACTCCTGGGGACAGAAGCGGATGAATACTTTGACGGAAGAGAAAACCCTCAACAACTCAGTCGCACACGGTCTCTGATAAATTCATGGGAACCTGGGTCAAAATTCAACTCAACACACAACATACTGACGTCTGGGGATTACAGAACAATCTGGTGCCAGAAGCCTACGCTCCTTCCTGGGGTTGGAGAATGGTTGGGGGAAGTGGAGAGGAGTGAGAGGGGGCTGAGCACTGGGCTGCCTTGGACTGGGGACAAAAGAGGGCCCAGGCAGGGAGCATTTGGCTCAAGACTTGGCCCCCTTTCTGCATCCGAGGCTGTTACTCTAGCCTTGCTTTCTGCTCTACTCATGCACTCATTGTGTAGATATCGAGTACACATTAAGCTTTCTGGTGTACTGTCTTGTAAGCATTGGACAGAAAGGTTGGAGGTTCGAACCCATCAGCTGCTTTGAGGGAGAAAGATGAGGTTGTCTGCTCCGGTGAAGGTGGTCAGTCTTAGAAACCCTACGTAAGGTCCCTGTGGGTTGGAATCAAATCCACAGAAGTTAGTGTTTGGAGGCCTTTTGGAGCCCTGGTGGTGTAGGGACTTCAGTACTTGCTTGCAGTTCGAACACAACAGCTGTTCCACAAGATGAAGAGGCTGCCTGCTCTATTAAGCGTTACAGTGTCAGAAACCCAAGGGGCTGCTCGCCTCTGTCCTACAGGGTGTCCACGAGTCAATTTGTGTGTGCTAGGCATTGCAGTGGATGCGTGGTAACTCAAAAAACCCAAGTGCACTGCCATCAAATGGATTATGATGCATAGCCACTCTACAGAACAAGGTAGAAATGTCCCTGTGGTTTTCGGAGACTGTAAATCTTTATTTGTTTGTTTGTTTGTGACTGTAAATCTTGATGGGGGTAGAAAACTTCATCTCTCTCCGTCAGAGAGACTGGTGGTTTCCAACTGATGATCATGTGGTTAGCAGCCCAATTCGTAACCCACTGCACGAGGGCAGCTTTATACTCAGAGAGCTTTTAAAAATGATGTAGGCCTAGGAACTGCTCCTGAATTATTCTTGGTGCCCAGGAATATTTATGTCAAAAGGTATACTCATTGCCTTAAAATTTTTTTAAAAATTGTTTTAAGGTCCTCTCAAAAAAGGTTGGGTTGGTACTGAGGTACTATCCTTCTAAGACATGAATACCTCTCTGTGTTTTTGACCTTTCGGCAGTCAAATACCATGAGACTGATGATGATTTTTGTGAGTGTTGGAAAGGCAGAGAGGCTTTCTAGTGGAAAATCTTTTGACCTGAGTAAGTACCCACAGTGAGGCAGCTTTGGGGTCATGAGAACTCATGAGCCGAGGCATGTAGAAGAGCTGAGGACCTGAGAACTTCCATGTTAGGTTCCCTCTGGGTGGTGTTGTGGCAGTCATGGGCTTATAATTTTATGATTGAAATATAGGGGTGGGGTCTAGCCTATTAATCTGGAGATAGCCATTGAGTAGCCAATGAGGCCTCTATGTGGGCATAGCTTTCTTCTGAGACTTCATGGAAATCTCGCGTTATTTCCCTCGTGAAGATGAGAAGCTATCTCCCAGTTGTTGGGAGTTAGTCTCAGAGACAGGAGTCATGGACAGGACAGGATGGCGGCATCTGAGAATCTGGAGGAGCCGGAGGAAAGGCCACACGGCTTTGTCCTGATGGAGCCAGACCTCTGAAGCTGGAGCGGCATGCTGTTGATGGACTCTGAGCCCAGAAGCAAGGAGCCATGGGGAGACCCCTGCCAGCACCGGGATTGTGCACCTACTGACCTGTGACTTCATGAACCGGAAGGAGACTTTGTGGACTGATTTTGGCCATATGGGTTGGTATCGAACTTGTGACTTTGAACTGGACTGGGCTGGGATGCTTTCTCCATATCCCATTCCTTTTGCATATAAACCCTTTCCTTATATCCATATGCGTGTCTTTGAAATTTGTTCCTCTAGTCTACCCGGACAAACACAGGTGCTGACTCCACGTAGGAGGGAACAAAATATGGTCTGGTCCAGCGTTAGCCTCACAAGGATTGCTGTGTTGACGCCCACTATTGCAGCCACGCTGTCAGTCCATTTGGGGGAAGATCTTTCTCTCTCTTTTTTTGTGGCATCACTGCCCTGGTGGGTGTAGGAAGCCCAGCCTTGCTCCTGGAGAGCTGCTGCTGGATTTGAACTGTCAACCCTGTGGGCCACAGTCCTGCACACAACCACTAGGCCACTAGGGCTCAGTTGAGCTTTCTCTTTTATGGCTGGCCCTCGATGTTACCAAGCATGAGAACTGTATAGATAGCTAAGGATTTTTGATCAGGGAAGGAAATTGCTTCATCTAAGTGATCGAGTAGAGTGGAACCCCATTTTCCTTTTTATCCTGTCTCCTTAGCAATCTAAAACCCCAACCACCTAACCTCCCAGTAATTTACCGAATTTGCTTTCACCAAGTTCCCCAGCAACTTCCAAATTGCCCTGTCTCTAGTCATTCAGACTTGTGGAATATCTTGCTTCACTTGAAATCCTGTCTTCCCTTAGCGTTTGATAAACGCTCATCTCCTTGATTTTCCTTCTACATTTCCAAAGGTTCCTTTTAAATCTCTTCTTCCTTTTCCGACTGACATATAGAGTGGATGTCTTAAGAAACTTTTGGCGCTCTCCTTTTCCTATTCTATTCACAGTTCATGGCTACAACCATTGATCAAATACTCAGCTCCATGGTTGTGGGCACTGTGTTGCATTAAGTGCTAGACTGCCAATCAGCGGGCTCGAACCCACTAATCACTCTGGGGGAGAAAGTCATGGCAGTTGGCTTCTGTCAGATGCTAACTTTGGAAACCTTATGGGGCAGTTCTACTCTGGTTTCTGTTGTGTCACAATGGACTCTATGACAATGGAGGGGAAAGGAGATTATCTTCCAGGAGTCTGTTGAAGACTCTGCTGTGACTTATAGTCTTCCATGACTATTTTACAGTAATAGATTGTCAGACCTTTCTTCCTACTCTGTCTTAGTCTTGAAACTCAGAGAGACCTGTCTACCACGGATGAACATGCACATATTTGAAATACTGGTGACATAGATTTCAGCATCAATTTTCCTGAAAATCACCACAACAAAGAGATAGATGTACTTAGTACTCATTTAGTACTCCACGCTTTCTGAAAGTAATGACCTACTCAATATCTAGTGTGCAACTGGGGCATTTGGGAGGAAGGCAGCAGAATTTGAGTTTCCCTTTCTCCTGTCGTTCATATTGACAAAGTTTGGTGGTGATGTAATCCAATTTAAAAAAATCTGTTGTTGTTATAGCAGTCCATATCTGCAGTGATCTCTTCATGAAGGTGAGAACTGAGAAGGGCCATATCATAAGAATTAATTGTTCTTAGATTGGAGCTAGAATTAAGTGTAAGCTTCAAATCTATTCAGATAGATAGATAGATATAGATCACTTTAGAGACATCGTATCATTTTATGATACAGTATATTCTCAGTCATCCCCCTGGGACATAAGGTAATTCTTTTCATAGTGTCAATAATATGGAATTTAACTTGATGGCAATGAGTGTTTGATAATTGCCTAGGGGCATGGCAGGGGAGGATGGGGGAAAATGAGCTAACAACAAGTATGAAAAGAAAATGCTATGGAATTTATAGTGGTGATGATTGCACAAATATTCTTAATATAATTAAACAATTAGATGGCATGATATGTGAAAGATATGCCATTACAACTATTTTTTAAAAACGATCTGATTCATGGCAGTGCTACATAAGAAGGACTTTAAAAAATGTATGGAAATTTTTTCTAATTTTTTAATTCTATTTTTTCCTGTGCACTATTGGCAGCTTCCCGGTATTACAGAGTAGAACTGCTCCATAGGGTCCTCTTGACAATCATCTTTGTGTCAAGGTCCACAGAGCTGGCTTCAAACCACCACTCTTTGAGTTAGTAGTCACGTGCAAGCCATTTAGTGATGCAGGACCCTACCACGAGTTACACCTGTAGATCAGGGCGTTTGACTCCAGACTGGTCTCCCCTCTGGCTCATCTTCTTTACTCCTTTCAAAGATCCCATCTTCCAGCATAATTTAAATCTTCTGTTCATTAAAGGAAGGCCGAGGCTTCCAAAAAAAAAAAAAAAAGAAGAAGAAGAAGAAGTAGGCAGAGGGGAAGAAAGTCACAGGGTGAGAAATCCGTTTGTATTTGTAGCCAGAATTCTTAAGAAATTCTTGTAAATCAGTGAGAACAGACAAACAAGACATATGTGGGCAAAATATTTAAATTAAGTCTTTTTGATTAAGAAACGTCAAAAAAGGAGAAACATGTCAAACACTAATATCTTTTTGATTGAACTTCTTTTGTGTAATGATATGCTAATAAAATGATTAATTTAATGTGATTTTATTTTTATAGCTTTACCCGTTTCAGGAAAAACAGCATCATAAATCAGTTAAAGAAACAAACAAAAATTCTCTGTACCTTCCTATGTCCTGGGTAGAATAGCTGGTCTAGTAGAATTCTCCATTCAGTCTGAATCTCATGCAATGAAAGAACACTTATTCTACTAATGAAGCCAACAAGCATAAAGAAAAAGATGATTGCCCACCTTTGCCTTCCTGGACCAGGTAAGTATGCTCAGTCAAATAAAATACTCCCAGTCTCCAAGCCCTAGGAGAAAGTAGACTATCTCATCGTTCTTCATCTCTCTTAGGACGCTATCAAAAAGTTTTATGTTCCTCCAAGCTATGTACACTACTTCACCCCCACTGCCCCCAGACACAGCAAAATGCACCTCCAAAAAACAAAATAAAATAAAAATAGCAGGATGTTGCTTTGTAAAGGAATTTTTTAAAATCCCATTTTCTGGACAAGAAATTTTGAGTAGCAATTAGATGTACAGAACCCTGTTTGCTCTAGACTTTGCCCTAGGTAGGACAAGGTGAAGTTGGGGGGGGGGGTTTAAGTGCCTTAATCATATTTATATCTTAAGACAACCAAATTGGAGCAGGAACAGCTGTTTCCTTTGACAGCCCAAGATCAGAAGGAGAGCTGGCACTAGGACCCTGCCATCTAGGGGTCTGGTCTAGTATGACCCTCATCTCCCAACACTTGTTTTTCTCAAGCTGGAATAAAAAAGGGAACTTGGTCGGAAGTGAAGCCTGAGACTGCAGCTGGTCCTCTTTCCTTCTTGCTTGGCACGGGGCCACAGGCTGCAGGGAGGGGTGGTGGGCTGCTGACAGACACTGTCCTCTGACCCCATTTCTGAGGGGCCCGTCCTGCAGCGTTCACCCTGCAGGCGGGCATTTAGGTTCTCGGATTTCATGTGAAAACACTTTTTAAGACAAGAACAAAACTTCTTCAAATGATGGGTTCCCCTAAGACACATTTGGAATTCTGCTAACTTGATGCCACCTGATCTCTTTCCAGAACACAGTGCCCAGGGTTCGTGAATTGGAAGGCAGGAGTGTTTTCTAGGACAGACAATTATTTTGAGAGAGAGAGAGAGAGAGAAGAGAGAACATAGGACAGGAAAGCAGAGAACGCTTGTGAACTTGTCACTTCCTCAGAGTGCTGTCTATGCTCTTTGCCTTCATTTCTTCAGTCCTACTGAAATGTGCCTCCCCTACCTCCACTCGTGGGCAGTGAAAGCTGTTCACAGGCTTGGTGGCTCATGGGAGTTGGAGTCTGTCCTGAGGTTTGTCATTACCAAAGGCTTGGTGGTCTCCTCTGACAAATTCAGACATGGAAACGCCTCAAGCCAGTTCTGCCTGACACCCTCGGACTGCCATGAGTCAGAATGGATTCCATGCTACTCCTCTTTGGCTCCTGCTTGTCTCCCGAACGCCCATCCTCTCTGCGTCTGAGTCGGGGGCTTCTTTCCAGCGCTCATCTTATGACCAACCTTCTTCTTTCCTCCCCCTTTTGAAAAACTCTTCCACAGTTTCTGTGACCCTCATTCTGGGCCCTCTCATTTCCCAGCACTCAGTGATTTCTCTTGGCATCCCATTCAATGCTAGGATTCCCTGAGGTTCTGACTTGGTTCTGAGGTGCAGTGACGTTCCTTGGTATATGGTTCTTCTAGCTACAGTCTTCTACCCTGTCCACTGAAGGACTGGGTAGGCGTAACTAAAGGATAAAACACTGCAACCCAAATGAGGGAAATGTGCTCTTCCTCTGGGTAAAGAGTGAGCCGTCTCCAAAGCAGGAACGGAGATCCCACAGCAGTAAGAAAGAAGGAGCGGGCAAGCGCACCACAATTTGAGACAGCGTGGGGGGGGGGGGAGGTTCCTGGCAGAGAGAATAAGGCAAGCTGCATGCCTTTGTACAGGGGGTCTGCTTGCAGAGGAGGTGCCCTTTGTGTATTTATCAAAATGAAAAGACCTTTGAAGGACTTGCCCCAGGTAGGTCAAGCCAAGGGACTCTGGCTGTCTTGTTGAGGACCAGATTGAGCATCATGCCTTCTGGCATGACTGAGAAGAGGTGTGGCTGCAGACAACTGGACATCTCCTTACTCTCTTCTGTTCTTGACTTGCTGTGACCAACTTCCTTCACAAACTCCCACAATCACGAGTATTGTCTGTGGGTTCTCTGTGGCCATTGCAGCAGAATTATTGGCCCGGCAGAGAGGTAGCATGCTGTGTTGTGGGAGGCTTGGAACAGGATCGAGAAGGTTGGAGTGTGGAGGCACATTCTCCAAAGGATCTGTCTCAGGCTGATGTGCAGCTGGATTCTCTTTCCCCTTTGAGAAGTTCACAGAGGCCAGCCGTGTCCCCAGTACCATTCTTGGCAGTGTCTAATTATAGACTTTCCTTCTTTTTACTGAGTAGTATCCTGGATTCCCATCCCTCTTTGATTAGTGGAGGTTTTTTCATGTATATTCCAAGCTCCTACATCTTCTGCACTCTGACCCTAAAGCATCAGTAATTGCCTATTGGATGACCTAACACTTGGTCAAGTGCCACAAATCATGGCAAATTAGTTGTGCCCATTTTTGTTCCTTATCTCCCATCGAAATGGCAGCTCCTCCAGCCTTTTCTGCCACAGTTCCTGGAACTAAGATCTGTTCACATACCCCTCTAGAAGCCTGGCATAGCGAGTTAAACAGTGTCTTGTAAAAGGCTTGTGCATCCAGAATCTCAGACTGTGGTCTTTTTTGGAATGGGGGTCTTGACAGCTATGATTAAGGTAACGATCTCAATCTTGGAGTGGAGTGGGCCCTCAACCCAACAAGGAAGGTTAGAGAGAGAAAAGAGCAGACACAAAGACACAGCAAGGAGAGGGTCATGTGAAGATGAAGCAGGCATTGGGTATTGCAGCCACAAGTCAAGAACACCAGGAGCCTCCAGAAGCTGGAAGAGACAGGGAGGTCACCTTCTAGGTTTAAGACTTCAGTAACAAGTGGGGTGATGGGGGAGGGTACTTGGCCAACAGCTTGATTTTGAACTTTTGGCTTCTAAAAGTGTGAGAGGCACATTTCTATTGTTTATTAGCCCCAGAGAAAACTCCCATTACTGGTGATTCACCCTTGAACTCCTCTCTCCCTTAGATATACCACCTAACTTGAAGCCACATAGACTATCTCTCTTGCTGCCACTCTCCACCACCCACGATTTGTTTCTTTCCATTCAGCCTTCCTCTATGGCACCACATCCCTCTGTCTTGCTACCTATGACCTTGCTAACTCTCATAGCCAGAGTCAATGAGGACTCATAGTGACCCCGCTGTGCGCTTCTGAGATTGTAACTCTTACAGAAGGAGAAAACCTAGTCTTTTCACCTCAGAGTTGCCAGTGGTTTTGAACTACAGACCATGTAGATCATAGCCTAACTATTAACCACTACACCAGCAGGGCTCCATATCATCTTTCTTAAGCACGTACTGATGACCTCTTTCTCCTCCTGTAGGATTGTTGAGGCCTTCCTATTGTCAGGAAAGAGGGTCACTGTGACACCTGACTGTGATACTGTTCATCTGGGCTGACAAGTAAAACATTCAGAGATACTCATATGTATATAAGGAAGAGCTTTATATAAAAGAGCAATTCACTTCAGATCAAGTCCATGAATCCAAAATGAGCCCATATGTCTGATACCAGTATATAAAGTCCTCTCCAGACTCACACAACACATGCAATGATGCCGCATGCAGGGAGATCACAGGCCATAGGGTGGAAAGTCTTGTGGATTCAGTGGTGGTGGAATGAGCCATCTCAAGGCTAGAATGGGTCTCCACATGACTCATCCGGGTCCAGGGCTCTGATTCCATCAGCATAGCTCCATGGGACTTGTTAACAGGATTGTGAAACAGAATCCTCCCACCTCCAGGAAGGGAGGCAGGCATTTCCGGAATCCTCAGGAGAAAGCTATGTCCACACAGAGGTCTCTTTGGCTCTGTCCTGACTGAAAGACTGGACTTCACCCCTTGGCAAGTTGAAAGATGAGGTAACTGCCACAGACACACAGGGTTACTCACAGTCTAGGCCCATCTTGTTTCCCCAGACTGCACCTCCACCTGTCCTCTGTGTGCACACACCACCTCTGCCCTCCCTTCCCTGCGTTTGCCCTCACTGCTCTCAGGAAGGAACCTGGAGGCAAAGTGGCTGCAGTGCTTGGCTGCTAGCCAAAGGCTCAGTGGTTTGGACTGCCCAGACCCTCTAGGGGAGAAAGATATGGCAGCCAGTCTCCAAAACGATTTTTATCCTTAGGCTCTTTATGGGAGAGTTCTGCTCGATGCTCCAGGCTCCCAGTGAGTAAGAGTTGGCTGGACAGCCGTGGCTCTGGCATGCTCCCATGCTCCACCCAGTCTTCCTATCTCCCCACCCTCTGACATCTCCTGTGTCAAAAATCACCTCCTTGGGACTTTCCTGATGCATGGCACTTTTTGGTCTCTCAGCATTTCACATGCAGTTATGGCTTTATTTAATCGTAATCTGCCTTTTGGCTCCTCTCCACCTAAGGGACCTTTCCTTAGTCATCATTGTCATCCTCAAGCCCCTGGCACATAGTAAGCAATCTGACATCAATGTCTACACTCTCAGGGGCTGCTGAAGGTTTAGGGAAATGTTTTTGTCATCCTAAACTCCATTTTTCCCAAGATTTCTTTTTTTGTTTTTTATACATTGTGTACATTGCCATAGTTTATTGCCATTGCATTCTGACTCATGGTGACATCATGTATGCACAGAACTGTTTCACAGAGTTCCCAAGACTGTGACCTCTCAGCGTCCATCACAAAGCCTGTCTTTGGAGGTGCTTCTGGATTGACTTGAACTGCCCACCTTCAGGGAGCAGTCCAGTGCTTCACCATTGGCACCACCTAGGTTCTACCTGTATCTATATACATATTTCCTCACTCCCTTTTTTTGGAGCTCTCTCCAGCAAACTGATTAAAGGGTGTTGCAAAAGTCCAGCTCACATTTCCCGCCAGGGGACCCAGTAGAAGAATGGAAGAAAGGTCAAGGTCTGGGGACACAAAGCACACAGTGAGCCTTTCTGTCGGGGCGACTGGGATTGCACCGCCGCTGACTGGCTGCTCAGGAAGTCACAAGAATGCTTTGCAGCCTAGTTTCTGCAGATCAGAGCACTAGCATAGTTTCATGTGTCTTGTCAGCTGCAGTGTTCCCCAGGGAGTGAGCCCAGAGAGAGGCATATCCTACCTCCAAGGAGGAACATATAAGAGTTCCCAAAATTCTCAGGAGATGGTCATGCCTACACAGGGGTCTCATTGGTTATATCTTGATTGACAGGCTAGCCTCCACCCCTTCACTCTTCATCCTCAAATCGACAATTATATGACAACCACACTAATCATACTGGACATCTGGTCTGTCTGATTCTGAGGAGAAAGTTCTTACCAATTCATCCTACTGCCTTCCACAGCATAGAAATCACAGGGGATGAGTTGTTTCTTCAACACAGACAGCATTACCAAAAGGAGGCCCATTTTCTTTCTTGCTTGCGTCCCTCCTTTCTTCTTTCTCTCTCTCTCTCCCTCTTTCTTATTTTCTTTCTTTCATTTTCACAAAGGACCATCGGGGGCCTGGAGAACTGAAGAAGAGGTCCTGGCATCTGCAGCTGTGAGAAGTTCATCTCAGTCAGAGCACCCTAATGTTGAAGACCTGCTTCTGAGCTTGTTTCCTAGCCTGCTCCGCAGGAGTTGGGAGGGATGGAGCTCACCTTCTCTGTATCGAAGAAGCAGATTCCAACCTATTGCCTGCTTCCAGAGGACCCTGCTAAGAGGACATAGAGGTGAACAATTCTCTCTGTAGGAGTGGCCACAACCCTCTCTGTCTTCCTCCCCCTCTCCTCCACCTCCACTTCCACAATCTCTATCCCTCAGTCATCTGTCCACTCTGAACACTGAGGTGGTAACAGGGCCGTGGGGGAGAGTAGAGGAGGTATGGGCTAGGGGCACTCTTACCTGGCCTCTTTGCATTCCCGAAGTCTGTTCCAGAAACTATCTCCTGGGTTCTACCCTGCCCCACCCTGACACTCTCTCTCTGATGTCACAGCCTAGCTTCCTCTCTCAGACAGGTGTGGCTGTCACCCCAGACAGCAGCTACCAGTCTTGGGAAAACAAGCTCTGCTTGGTGGGGCTAGGATGAAGTTGGGGATGGGGGTGGGAAATGGAGAAGATAAGAGAAACACAAAACAGAATAGAAAGATCTACACAGGAGAAGCAGAGACTCCAGCCGGAGGTAGGGCTGGGGGTATCCCTGAGCCTCTCTGGCCACCTTTTTTCTCAGCCTTTCTTTGGCCAACTCCAGAAGTCCCAGGAAGTCAGTCATGGACTCAAGAGGGCCATTTCACTTCTTCATTAGACACCCCTGCCCCACGCTTGGGTCCCTCCTGCTCCCTGGCTTGGGTCCACCTTCCCCAGTTTGCCCATGGATCTTTTGGAGCCAGCTCCAAGGGCAGGCAAGGGTCAAGTCACCGATGCTGGACCCCCAGGCCTCACTGGAAGCTTGCTCCCACCACCGCAGTCCGTGGATCCAGCCCTCCTGCTGGGGCTTTTCACGCGCCCCCCCCCCCCCCCCCCCCCCCCCCACCGGGTGCTGAGTGGCATCTCAGGAAAGAGGGCTACGGATGGTCTGCTTTCGCAACAAGGGGTCCCAGCGGGCGCTGTAGGTTAAGGTGCGTGAGTGGTTCCAGCACAGCAGCCGCTCTGGGGGGAAGGATGAGTTTGTCAGCGTCCATCAACCCCATGGGTCTCCTTGCAGACATCCCCGCCGGCAGCTAGCTCTCCCGTGTCCCTCTTCCAGGAATCAGCGCATTCCGCAGCAGCCGGGTTGATTTTGAGGTTGGCACTCAGATGATTCCGCTTTACATCTGACATTTTGTTGTTGCCGGAAAACACATTTTATTAATTTACAGTTCTTATCTTTTTAATATGAATGGAAATGTTTCAAATAGAGGATTATTTGTAAAACACATTTGTACATATGCATGTAAGCAAATATAAATTTAGTTATGTCCAGTGCATCTACAAACTCATTCAAAATTTAGAATTAGATTCTCTTAATTAGTTGGGATTTAATCCATATAACATCATTCCATATTTCAATCATGTCAAATAGAATTGTACACTTAATGCTAGTTTTCAACCATGCTTTTTCTATGTGGGCTCCTTGTCATCCCCTCCCTTTCACCCCCCACCCCAAGCCATACCCACAACCGTACTCCCCTGCCCCAACCCCTTATTCTACCTGCTGTCCCTAGAGTAAACTTGACTTCTTAATGAGACCAGAATCAGAGAGGCAAGGTGACAGATACTTGCAAGGTGACTGATACTTTTTTGTCTCACCTGTCATTATAAGAGTTATATTTGCTCATGGTAGATAATTTGCCCTCCATAGAATATAGAATTATATATGTATATATAATTTTCATACATATACATATATATGCCTATGTAAAAGAAAGGCAACAAAGATCACCCATAATCCTACAACCCAGAGAAAGCCTCACTAGGCATTTTGGTAGACTTCCTCCCATTCCTTGTTCAATATCTCTCTTTGTCTCTCTTTATCCGGAACACATGGTATCTATAATTCAGTTCTGGAACACATGGTATCTATAATTCAGTTTCTTGCTTCCTCTCCCCTCACATTAACATTCTTTTCATAGTATTTCTTCATTAATTTTTTTCCCAAAGCAATAGTTCTCTTCACTTAAATGAATGAGTACTCACCTTCTAAGACAAGACAGTGTCTAACACAGTAGCATCCTTACTTCCTCAATACCTTCCCCCAACACACAAACACAACTGCATGCATACTTGTTCCATTTGGATATGACCCGAGAGTAGGGCTCCGGTGGTAAGGTTGGTGCCATCATGTCTATTTTTGGCATATATTGAGCCAGGGAGATCATAGAAATAAATACCCCTCACTTCAAGAGTAGAACCTGCCCCTTTGGCAGAGATGGCAACCCGCAAAGCCACAAAAGACAACGGCTACAATCTGTGGGTTTGCTCCTTGCTAGAGACGAGTTCTTAGTAATACTGTGGGCTCTTTGGGACTGGCTACAGAACCTGGTGGCGCTGTGGACTAGGCATTGGGCTGCAAACTGTAGGTGAGCAGCTCAGATTCCACACGGAGTTCCTTGGAGACAGATGAGATACAGCTAGTGGAGATTCATGGCTGCTGTAGCCCAGAATCCATTCAATGGCATTAGGCTGGGTCTAGTGGAGGACAGGCAGGAGGGCTTGGGGTGGGAAGAACAGCTAACAGTCGTCATGAACCCACTTCGAAGGAACCGGACATAAGCTTCAAGGAGGAATTCTCAAGGAATTCTCTGGGTTCACATTTCTCAGTCTTGTGAGCCCACAGCTATTTATTTTTCTTAGTCCTTAAAAAAAGGCATACTATGATCATCATCTTTCCCTGTGCATCAACTCTCTTAGAAATACTGAACCTCAGGCTGGGTGGAGAAGGGAGGGGGAAGCTGTGCATCACTTTCTTCCAGGTTAAAGTCAGAGACAGGTCAGGCAAATCTGCTTGGAACTTCCTCTCTTGGCTTTGCTTGGTATCCAGGGCCCATTCCCTGTGCAGTCATCGCAGGGGTGTCGAGCTCTGCACCACTGACTGCTGTTTTCATCAAAGACACCTTGAGTCACCTGCTGCTGAGTGTGGCCCGGGTTACAGAGAGGAAGCAGATGGGCACCTGGCCAGAGCTGGGTTACAGCCTAGGAAAGAAGGCAGAGATGTAAACAACTGATTGGAATCTGGAGCAGAACTAAATGAGCTCTAACTTGTGGGGGAGGCATGCGTGGCAGAGATCGTGAGGATTCAGTGTGAGGGCATGTACTTTTATTATAGGATAGAGTCACAAAGTCTTCATGGGAGAGGTATGTCCATTGACCGTTGGCCTTCAAGGATAAAAGTAAGCTTCAAGGATAAGAAAAGATGAACCTGTCCAGGTTCAGGGAACACATTGCGAGGCAATTGCATGAAAACCTGAAAGCAAGCCACGGACTCTAAGAACAGCCAGTCTTCTCAGCCAGCTTGAAGGGAATGATGCCATGGAAGTCAAAGGAAGGACATTTGAAAGACTCACAGCAAGACATTCTCCACCCTGCTCAAGGTCGTTCAGGTGGGAGGTGGAGGGCACCCTTGAAAATCCTTGGGATTCCAAGTCAGGTGACCAGACTCAACTCAACCTCCAGATCACTATCTGACCCTGAGCAGGGTTCTTTCTCGAAGTCAATCTACCCACCCCTCAACACGGTGTAGATTATAAAGAACACAGTGTTCAAAAGTGATAAGCAAGTGTAATAAAAACAAAACTGGAATCTCACTGCTATGAAGTGAATGCTGACTCCTAGCTGCCCCTCTGTGGTTTCCAAGAGCGTGACTGTTGGCGGGGGCAGAAAGGCTGGCCTGTCACCCGGGGCTGCTGCTGAGGGTTTTCTATACTGTCCTTCATGTCACAAATACTCATTGACCACCTACTATAGGGGGTATTCAAAGATAGAAGCTTTCAAAGAGAATAATACGATGGGGAGCCAATATGCAGAAGAGTTACGGTGAAGTACCAGGCTGAGATAACATGCCCGGAACTATCACACGGCTGCCCATGATTGATGAACTAACAGGCTTCCAGACAATGGGAGCTGTGCATGCTGTCCTGGTGGACAAAGAGGACTGTGAGTTCAGAGTAGGATGAGGTCACCGAGGGCTGGGCTGAGCTGGAGAGTTCTCAAAGCATAGGAGGTCATGTGAGTTAGCCACTGAACGTGGTTAACATTTGGGAAAGCAGAGGAAAGAAAAGATCAGTCTCGGTGGTAAAAATCAACCGCAGAGGTCGGTGGGAGCAAGGTGAACTTACAGGACAGTGAGCCCAGTTTGACAGATGGAAGAGTCCTAAGATAAAGGCTTGAAGGTGGGTGGGGCCAGCGTGTCAAAAGCATCGGCAATCTAGCAACACGCTTCAGTTTCCCTTACAGAAGAACTCTCTCCCCGTGTGCTCTAGACGCCCTGATTCCCCACTCACACCGTTGGTGCTGCTTATTCTTTGTCCTGTACTGTTTTATTCATGGATGCACATGTTATATGATGTCTTAAGAGAGATTGTAATTTCCTGTGAGATTTCCTAAATTTACATGGCTTAAGAATCTATTGGGAATTTGGAACAGGTGTGTAAGATTCCTATGCAGCCTTGTTTCAGTGCAAGAAAAGGTTCCAAGCCTTTTCTGTAATTTAAAAGCTGCAGGTGCAGGGAGTAACAGTGACAGTGAATGAGAATTTGTTTCAAGTAGGGACTCGTTTCATCGATTCAAAATCAGGGCCAATTTACATAACACTAAAAGACAAGTCAGAGTTGTCCTTGGCTTAAATGGAACATTCATAACCTGAAAATTGCCTGTATTTAGGAGAAGCTAAGGTTCCAGGCCCCAGCCACTGCCACTACCTCCATGATCATCAAATTTGAAGCTTCTCCCATGTTCAATTTCAATGCTCCTGCCATTGTCTTGAAGGTTTGGACCTCTCATTGGAACATAATCTCTGTAGGCCATATTTGGTGTATTGATCACCATTCCAAATGCCTCAGATGGAGGTGCAGGGAGCTTCCCTAGATCCTCTAGGTTCTTATGGGTCTTATTTGGTTACATTATTTGATTTCTCCAGAACCAACCAACCAAACTCTCATTCTTTAATTGAAGAAGTCTTTACTCTCTAGCGTCCCTCCCCTTTTCTGAGCTTAATCTCAAGGGGAAATTCAACCAGGAAACTTGGGAATCAACAATGAAATGAACCAGGTGACCAAGATCAGAAAGCAAGAGCCATGTAGAGCAAACAGAGCCTGCCTGGATATTTGCTTTGGTTTAAAGAGTTACTGGGGACAGTAAACTAACCTTTTGCTTCACACAGAGCTTTGCTTTTTGGCAAATGGCTGTTTTTAAGTAGCAGTTTCTCCATGTGACCAGTCAAAGAGATCCTTAAAATAGACTCTGCTTGCTCCTCTGTAGATCAGCCAGGACAACAGCAGTGGCACCTGGGTCATTGGTCTCAGACCCATGCCAGGAAAATAGTGACTCAAGAGTGTCTGCGTTCTTTATTTATCCATGGAATAGGCACTTATCTCATTACTTCTTGAAGCCAGAACGATAACAGTGCACCTTTTGTTGCCTGTTGACCACCAGTGGCCCATTCCTTAAAAGAATCCTTGCAGCTCTGTATACCACCAGAGAGACACACACAGTGGGCCATGGGCACGGACAGTTTTAGAGAGCTCCAATAGATAGCTTGAGTTATCAAAGACTGGATAACTTGCTCAAGGTCAAACAGAAAGGTAAATAAAGTTGAAGCACAAGCTCTGGTCTGCATGACTTGGAATGTGGGACTTGGTCCACTGTGAAACAAGGACATCTAAATGAAGTGGCTGTGTATATGGAGACGGGAAAGAGGGAATGCATATGTATTCCTACAAGGAACTAATGCAAAGAACCAGACCTAACAGGAACATGCTTGTGTTGTTGAGGTGTTTGTAGCTGGCCAGTTGGTTGGCTTATGCTAGCCTCAAAGTCTGATAGATATGGAACACCTTTCAATGATTCTTTCTTTTCTTTCCCTTGTGCATTTTCCTACTGTAACAGCCATCCTCTTTGCAGACACAGCCAAGGTTCATACCTATGCATAGCCTTTGCCAATTCTCAATGTTGATCTTTATACTTGTCATTTTTTCCTGAATAAGACCTTCTAATTCTTCTATTTGAATCCTTCCCATCCTTCAAGGGCCAACTCAAATATTCTCTTTCATAAAACCTCCATAGAATGGTCTCTTCTCTTGCCTCATGATTTGGCTCTAATTCTTGTTTATGTTTGGAGTTCAGATGTGTTTCTCCATAGAATCTGAAAACCCCTGAAGAGCAGAGGTCATGTATGAGTCTTTTCATGTTCTGTTCACATCTTCATTGGTGTGACCCTATATCATATATCTCCTTCACACCATTCCCTTCAGAATCCCCACAGTACCTTGCAGTAATGAGTGATTATTCAATCAATACCTGCTTATTGGTTAATGTGGCAGTCATGTGCTCATGTCAATTTCATGCCTGGGAGTGTAGGGGTGGAGTCTACCTGTCAATCTGGAGATAGCCAATGAGACCTCTGTGTGGGCATGACTTTCTCTGAGAATTCTGGGAAATTTTGTGATATTTCCCCCGTGAAAGTGAGAGACTATCAACTCAGTCCTTTGGGATGCTGCTGGCAAGACAGCATGGCAGCATGTTGCTAGATCCTGAGTCCTGGAACCTGGAGGAGCCGGGGAAGAAGCCACATGGGCTTGCCCTGATGGAACCAGACCTCTGGGGCCGGAAAAGCCACGCGGAGGCTATGACATTGGGATGTTTCTACCACCACTGGATACACAAGATTCTGCACTCACTGACCTGTGATTGTCCTGGGGTCATTGCATGTGCTTCATGAGTCTGAGGAGGACTTTGTGGATTGGTATCAGACATATGGGCTAATATCAGACTTAAGGACTTCGACTTGGACTGGACTGGGTTGGGATGCTTTCTCAATGTTTCATTTCTCTTGTATATAAACCTCTTTCTTATATGCATATGCATGTTTATAAATTTGTTTCTCTAGTTTACCTGGACTAACATTTCATTTATCTAAAGTGTATATTAAGGAGAGTATAATAATAATTAAAGTGCTGAAAGGCTCAGTTTGATCCATAGGCATTATTTGGGATCCTTGAAAACCAGTCTTGTCTAAATTGTGGTCTGCTAATAGCCTTTTTGCCTAAAGG
Organism: Nesogale talazaci; assembly: GCA_004026705.1. Lineage (NCBI taxonomy): Eukaryota > Metazoa > Chordata > Mammalia > Afrosoricida > Tenrecidae > Nesogale > Nesogale talazaci. The sequence continues at coordinate 165,681 of PVJH01000761.1, read as the reverse complement.
ATAGTATTAATTTTCCATGTATTCATATTTTTCAAGAGATAGTTTGTGGATTCAAGAAACAAATAGATGAATATTAGTCTGAGCCAACCTCTAGTTATTCACAAATGTGATAACATTCTATGCACTCCAGGGGCTGCTATGGGAGTTTTGGACACTGGTTTATACAGCCTCTCTGTACATGTCCATGGGCATAATCAGTTTTCATTCATTAATGCAGTCAACATAGTCACCTTCTTCTTTCAGCCAGTGTATCGTCACAGTTATAATCTCATATCAATCCAGATGTTTTCAAAACCATTTCTGGCCCCAACTATCCTAGGTAAATACAAAAGTGAAGAAGGAAGTCAATGGTTTGCAAAGCTTCCAGGTGTAAGTCTAAGAGACAGGCTTGCATATCAGCCAGGAGACCTCCTCCAAAGTCTGCCTACTCCGCAGCAAAGAGTGCTGCTTTCTCTGTAAGGTAGGGAGGTTCTTTCAGACACATCATGACCTTTGTAGTCATAGCACCTGTGGCAATTATTTACTGAGCCATTCCTTGCTATGCTTGAGACAGTGTGCTAAGCACTTGGCATATATTTCTCTTCCATTGACTTGCCTATCGAGGAAGCCCGATTCTGGTCTCTAATGTTTAGTTAGGTCAAAACCATAAATATGATGTACGTATCTGCTAAGCACAACTAAGTCCCCAATGCTGGAGAAGAGCGTGGACATGTCTTTATTGACCAGAAGTCACTTATTTCCTTCTCAACCCCAGAGGGAAGTGACCATTTGGCAGCGGGTCCGGGTGTGTTCAGGGTGAGAAGAAATGAAGGCAGGAGCTCCTGGGGCTCAACAACAATAGGATGAAGGACAGCAGCTGCCCAAAGCACAGACTGACTGGTTTTCAAAAGGTTTGCCCTGGTCTGAGGCAATTCAAATGACCAAGCATAGAAGTGACGCAGCAGTCACCAGAATCAGAGGAAATCGCTGAGGGAGGGCAGCCAGGGGAAAGCTTTCTCTGGGGAACAGTCAAACCTTTGATTCTCATGGAACAAAGTCAGGAAGGTCCTGGAGAAGAGTTTAAATTTATTCATGTTGCTGTGGTTCCTGAGGATATGAACTTCAGAAGAAATGGACTGTTCACTTGCTGGGGAGAGTGACAAGAAGCCCTGGGTCTAAGGTGAATGAATCACAGCAAATGAGGGAAATCTCACCCCTCCTGACCAACAGAAGCTGCCTAGACATTTCTGTACACATGTGTAGGTGGCAGAGGAAGGAGGGATGCCTTAAAATTGAGAAGCTTGAGGGATTCTGGCCATTCTGACACAACAGAAGACTGGAAGTCACATCAAGATTTCATAACTTGTAAGCAACTCTGAAAAGTGTAATTGTTTTCTAGGCTAAGGGTTAAATGTCACCAAAGCACACCAGCTCCAACCTTGGAGAACGCAATGCAAAGGTGCAGTTGTTTGGGATCATAATGGAAATCATACTGGACACCCACCTAGTGATGAATCAGCAGAGACAGTGCTGAGAGCACTGTCAATGGTCAGTAGGTCTGATTTACAAGGAGCTACAGACAGTCATGATGAACAGTCATCTTTTTCACTTAAAGGTAAGATGGATAGGATGAAGTAGAAGGGGAGGTTGCATGTTATAAGTATTTAATGACACTTTTGGTAAATATTTTCTCATTCAATTCTTTGAGGTAAGTATCTTCTTAGCTTATAAGTGAACAAGTAGATTTTTAGAGTTCCTCTAACTCTTACAAGGTCACATTAATAAAAAACAAAATTATGGTTCAAATTTAGGCTATCTAGCACTGAAGCTTGAATGCTTTCCATCATTAAAAATCACCACACCACACTGCCATCAAGGTGGTTCTCACTCTTTAGGATAAGATGGTACTGCTCCTGTGTCTTTCTGAGACTGTGAACTTTTATGGGAGTATAGAAAGTCCTGTCTTTCTTTAGTGGAGCAGCTGTTGGTCTCAAACTGCCTGCCTTGAGGGCCGTAGCCCAATGTGTAAACACTATGCCACCAGGGCACCTTCTTTCTATCACACTGTAGCATTTTCCTGCTCTTCGTACTTCCTTGAGGTATAAAATTCCAGATTGGCAGGGGGAGATGGAAAGGGGGAGCTCCCAGGAGAGTTTGATGCATGCATGATACGGGGTTGGAGATTGGGAACTCCTTGTTCTGAAAACTCTTGAATCTTGGACCAATCAAAAGCCAACAATCAACCAACACCCCTTCTGGGCCAACCGACTGTTTTCCTTCTTGGAATTTCTATGATTTCCAGGATGACATTTTTCTGCAAAGCACTTAACCAGGTGAAAGTTGGACGGCCTTGCCCTTGTCTTTGTTTTTCCCCATATCGCTACCTCTCTGCTCACTTCTCCACAGCTTTCTCTGTGGTCTTTGACCTCAGCACAGAGAAAGTGTATGTTTGCCCAACCTTTATTCCAAAAGACTGAGAAACACATGCTCTGAACTGGACTAAGTCCACATAGCAGAGGGGTGGGTGGCCTTCTCATGACCCTTCTGGTAAACATCTGTCCTCCTGGGGTTCCCCGGAGGTCCATAGTGGTAGGATGGGAAAAGAGCAGTAAGAAGGCTGTTTATCTGCGTGAAATTCAGGAACCAGCTATCAACTTCTCCAGGATTAACTTCAAATGTCTTTGACTTCCTTTAACTCATCCTACTTTCTCTCTTTTACCACTTCAAGTACAGGCTATCCATACTTGCAACACATATTTAACACTCAAAAGGAAAACAAGCAATGAGGAAAAAGACAAGATGCAAGGCAGGTACCCAGAAACTGCTGTACATTCCAGGAGCTTTTTGCATTCTCCTTATATTTTAATTTTGGTCCTCCTTGGGATTTTGTCTTGGGCATCTTATCTTCTAAGTATACCCAACCTTCCTGGAAAATATCATTCTTCCATATGATAGTAATCACTATCTCCAAAGAGGCGACTCTGAAATTTCTCCTCTCAGATCCTTGTACCCAGCCGTTCAATATCCTCATTGCCATCAAGTTAATTCTGACTTCTAGATGGGCAGGAGGAAGCTATTGCTCAGCCCTTTCTCCAGTAGAGCAGGTGGAGGCTGCTAACCACTGACCCTGTGGGTAGTAGCCCATGCACAACTCACACCATTTCCCTGGGTGTATCAAACAGTTGTCAGACCCTAAGATGCTATATGTTCTCACTGCTGAATGCATAGAAGATTTCCACCCTAAATTGGACAGCTCAGTCAGAGGCAAGCTTCTGGCTTGTTTGGTGTAATGTTGTTTGGTGAGGACGTTGGGCATGTCAGAAGGATCACAACGACACGCAAATCCCAAGTATTGCTACTCCATTTAGATCTATGCATCTGTCATCTTAATCACAGGTTGCACTCTGAGGTAAGCATTCTGGAGTCCCAGGCAGAATTCTATATTTGGTTCTACAGCTAATTAGCTATGTAGCTTTGGACACGTCTCTTGGCCTCTCTGCACCTCTGAGAGAGTTTAATTGGATGATTAAAAAAAATCATTTTATTGGGGGTTCCATACATCCATCCTTTTAATTGGTAGGTTTCTAAGGTTCTTTCTAACACACAAGGAGCCCTGGGAGTGGGGTAGGATAGATGTGGAATCGCTGATGGACAGATTGGTTGTAACCTCCCCGGCATTCCCCTTGGTGGGTGCATATGGGTGCAGTGAGTCAGTTCCCACTCAGAATGACCCTCTAAAACAGTGGAGAACTGTTCCATAAGGTTTCAAGGCTGCAACTCTTTATACAAACAGAGGGTCTCAGCTTTTTCCTGCTGCCACAGCTATTCCGAAACTACTTGTGGGTGTGGGCTGCTGCTTATTTCCAAAGTCAGCTCCAAATCACTGGTATTGCATCTCCCAGTTCCTGCTCCCACCTGCTCTCCTTTATAGGGGGTTCCCCCTTCTTTGTTATAGCACAGTGTCTAGTCCTATATAGGAGGGAACTTTTTTTTTTAAATCTTGCTGGCATAAAAATGTTTGTATTCTAGGCTCAGATTTAATTAGGAATTAATGAGAATAATTTTCCTTGATTTTTTTGTTGTCTTCCCCACTTCCAGTGCTGATATTGAGCACTGTTCTTCCTCTCTTCATCTGTCTGTGCCCTTCCTCCCACTGCCGAAGCTTTTGTGTGCCCCTGATAGTTAACATTTTGATGATGATACACTTTAATGTGAATCACTTTTTAAAACAGTGGTGAAACAAGTGTAACAAAACATTTGCCATTTCAAATGTTTTTACCTCTATAGTTCAGTGAGGGTAATTATGCTCCTCAGTGTGGATCATTTCTTAGTCATTGTGTTGTACATTTGATGAGTCTCAGTCTGAAACTTTAGTTTCCTTCATGTCTTTTAAATTTATTTATTTTTATAATTTCTTCAATCACTTAACTCTTGCTTTCTTATCCTGGATCATTCTTTGGTCAGCAAAAGCACTTCCTAGATCGAACCTCTAACTTAAAAAACCTTTCTTTTTTCTTTCACCATCTAATTATTCTGTGCATTTCTTTTCAATCTTTTGAGTGATTTCTTCCAATTTATTTCTAAAAAGAACATCTTCTCTTGGATAGGTGGAAACAAATCACTGAGTGTTGTTGTTGCGTGTCACATAGGCTCCGATCCCCAATGACCCTACATACCACAGAGTGAAACACTGCCCTGCCCCGTGCCTTCTGCACAGTTGTTATGTTGCGCCCATGGTTGCAGCCCCTGTGTCAGGCTAGCACCTAGAAAAGTGGAAAACAAAGACGATTTCGATATCATGATGACTTATGGGATGGAAGTCAATGTGTCTGTGACCCCCGTCCCCCCAAAAAAGCGCTGAGCAACTGTTTAAATAAAAAACACTTTAGTGTTTTGATTTTAAGGTAACAGTTTCTAGCAATATGACTACAAATTACTGCTGGTGACTGAAACCCTGTCTGCGAAAAGATCAATGATGTGCAGATAGAGAGAGATCAGTAACTCAGTCTACAGATAAGCCAAAGTGCTTTTTTCCTGCTCTGAAATAAAATGTTTTTCAGATTTTAAACATAACTCTTGCATCTCTGTCACTTCCGGTCCAGCCGTGTGGTGCCGCGCCAGTTCACCAGGTTCATATCTGAACCCAAGGTGAAAAGGTTTGTCTTTTTCATCTAGTCACTCATTTGTCTATCCAACTTGTCAAGACCCAGTCTGAGACACTTCGCTCGATGACTTATTTCTACTGATTTCTCTTTTCCTTGAAAAAGCAACATCTATTTAATAGTAACAAAAAAAGCCAGTTGCCATTGTCTTGGTTCCAACTCTCGGCAACCTCCTATGTGTTCAAGTGGAATGGTGGCCCATTGGATTTTCAATGACTGGGTTTCAGAAGCAGGTAAGAAACAGTTCTGGTGGCATAATGGGTTAGGCTGCTAACCCCAAAATCAGAATTCAAACTCACTAGCCATTTGGGGGGAAATGATGAAACTTTCTGTTTCATCAAAGATATTTAGTATTAGAAATGCACAGAGCAGTCATTTTTCAGGGTCACCATGTGGGAGGACGGGGCTGGCACACAGGGAAGTGAGGGCGATAGAGTCAAATTCAGTCATGCACACAGACTCTGGACACTGGCCCCATGGCGCAGATCTAACTTTAGTACAGCTTTTGTAAGGCATATATAGGTTTCATCTGCCAGTCAGATCATATTTCCTGGTTTTCAAACATATCCTTAAATGGTCATGGGTTTGCAGCATGAAAAACAATTGGCCCACACTGTGGGCTATGTAAATGAAGTGTTGCCAGCCATGTTATGTAAATGAGGTATGGCTGGCTGAGCAAGCTGTCCAATTGTCTTACAAGACTATTTCGTCCAATCACATTACAGTACCAACCATCCAATTGCATTGTACGCACCATTGTCCAATAGCATTACAGGATCTTAGCTGTTGCTATGGGGAAGTTAGAAGCATTCTGATAAGCTGTGTCTCAGAGGTTTAAAGCAGAAGGATATCAGGTAAGCTGGCCTGGTGTCTTATTGGAAGCATGGGTTCCAGCTACCTAAGAGTGCGGATACCCAGTGGCTTCAGGACTGCTCCAGAAGCATCTTGCACTTTCTACATCTTTCCCCCAGATCCACAGGTCCTGTCAAGAATGCCCCCACCACCGTGGGTCAGAATGGACTTCCTGGTAGTGGGTTAGATTGCGATTTTTCTTCTGCAGTATGTCTGCATTGGACTCTAACCTTCAACCTTGTAGTTGGCAGTTAGCGGTAACCATTTGTACCACCCAGACATGCGCACTCCTCTATACCAAAAAACCAAACTCCCCGCTGTCAAGTCAATTCTGACTCACAATGACCTTAGAGGACAGGGTAGAATTGCCGCTGTGAGTTTTCGGGACTATAACTCTTTTCTTTCTTTCTTTCTTTTTTTTTTTGCATCACTCTCCTCCGGTGGTGGGAGTAGGAGGCCCACCCTTGCTGCTGGATTTGAATCTCCCAATCAGTGGGCCGCAGTCCCGCGCACAACCACTACGCCACCGGGGCTCAGCCAAGGAGTATAACTCTTTTCAAGGGAAGAAAGTCTGATTTTCCTCCCTTGGAGTGGCTGGTGATTTAGAACTGCTGACCTTGTAGTCAGAAGCCCTGTGCACAGCCGCTTTGCCACCAGAATTCTTTAACTACCCTTTATAATAGCTAAACTAGCAACCTCTTCTTTTTCTGTTCTTTTGCTTCCTAAAGGAGCCCTAGTGGTGATTGTGGCTACTTGTTGGGCTGCTCATTGCAAGTTCGAAAAAATCAGCTGGTCCTCAGGAGAAAGACCAGGCTTCCAATTCTGGTAAAGCACTACAGCCTTGGGAGCCCAGAAAGGCAGTTCTCCCCAGCCCTGTCAGTTGTGACAAGTTAGCATCCACATAGTGGTAATGAGTTTGGCTTTGCTTTTGCTTCTCTTATATCTAATCTCCAGAATCCAGAAACATCTCTCAATAGAGTCACCAATGACCTCTCTGCAAATAAACACCGTGGGGCTCATCCCTGAATAGAATCAGTCTAGAGCAGGGGTGCTCACACTTTTTCAGCATGCAAGCTACTCATGTACAATGTATGCTTATGTACCTTGCATAACTGCATGAGTTTATATCTCACAACAACACAGTTAACTATGTACAGTTTTTGTCATTACCTGAGTTTACTCTGATGACTTGCCCTGAAAGGAATGAAGCAGGAATGCATAATCTGGACAGTAGCTACTGACAGCCAGCCTGAAGCAAACTTTCAAGTGATCATCAGTCATGGTGGAATGGTACTTGGGCATAATGATCTTCATGTGGGAAATGGCAGACTCACACAAATAAGTAGAGATGAATAATGTAGCCAAGGAGGTAGCACATTATCTCATGTTTAGGTACTATCTCTCTGCGAGTAAGTTCCAGAACTGTTTATGTGCTTTGGACTGCAGCTGAATGTCGGTGTGTAGTGTCAAAATCTCCCATTTCATAGGAAAGTGATGGTTTTTCTTCTTACTTGGTCCAGCTCCCCCACTCATTTTAATAACCTTTCTTGTTTAAGAGAAAAAAAACCAATGTCTAAAAATTGGTGATAACTTAGTTTGTCAGTTTTGCTGCACTTAACTCAGTTGTTTGCGCATGCATTTGACAACTAAGATTGCATCTGATTGGCTGCACTGTATATCAATTGTTGGACCTTATATTCTTCATACTCAATAAACTTGAGAAATGCCATGACAGGCTCCAAAAGAGCCGAAACTCAGGGTAGTCCTAAGTTTCTATTTCAGAGAAAACCCATGACTTCCCCGAAGTGGATGCAACATCAGGAAGCAGGAAGAAGCATTCAAAATTCAACAAGTCCCTGACAGCCAACCAGAGAAGGGCACGGAAAGCAGCTTGCCAATAGAGAACAGCCACTTTCCCTCTAATGGGACTCTATCACGGGAAGTGGGAAAGGGCACTCCCCTTATGTAACCTGAAGCTATAAAAACTTAGTTTGGTGTGGTGGTCGGGGTGGAGGCAACGGGAAACCGCTGTGCTGGGTAGTGGTGTGTGCCCGACCCTCGCTTAAGCTAGAAATAAACTCCTTTTGTTCCTTTGCATCTCGAGTGTTGTTTTCCGTGCTTCTTGGGTAAGCTTGTCTCCCCGGTCCAACACAATTAAGTGATGTTATTTATGATAGGTTATATCTATTTTCTTTTTAGTTTTTTCAATGATCTTATTGGGGACCCTTACAGCTCTTATAATATTCAATGCATCATTTGTATCAAGCATATTTGTACACATGTTGCCATCTTCATTTCCAAATATTTTCCACTTGAGCCCCTGCATCTGTTTTTTTTCTTTTTTCTTTTTTCTTTTTTTTTTCTTTTGGGGGGGGCATCACTGCTCTCTAGTGGTGGGAGTAGGAGGCCCAGCCCCACTGCTGGAATTGAACCTCCGTCCCAGTGGGCTGCAGTCCCGCGCACAACCACTACGCCACCGGGGCGCAGCCCGCATCTGTTTTTTTAATGCCATGCAATCTACCCACAATACATTTGCTCTCCACGAGTAGATCGTGACTGATGCATTGAGCACCCTGGTCTACAGCACTTTATGTGGTTGCTTATTTCCTCTTTGAGGTGCTAAGTCCTGTTTTTCTTCAGTTTTTCTGGATTCCCCTGGTCAGGTTCTTTTTCCTAAGTGATGAGTTTCTGTAGGTTTTCTCCCAGCCTTCTCCCTTCTAATCTGTTAACATTCACCCCGCATGACCTTCTGTCCCATGATCTCCCCCCACCACATGAGTGCTAAAGACAAGCAGTTCTACCATCCCCTCTCCAGACTCATTGAACCAGCTGCCTCTGGCAGTGTCTGTCTCCATTGATACTCCCAGCTCCGCTTGCCCAAGGCTGAGCTCATCATTCTCACTTCCCCTCCTGCGCCCTCCTTCCTACATCCCTGCTTTTTGAGAGCTATCTTTACCCATGCAGTGGCCGAATCGTGGATCCCTCTGGCATTGGCATACCCAAGGAGCATGTATAAGAAAAGGCTTCACGCGCCATGAAAAACAAACCAAGATGCCCCAAACATTTTGATACTTTTGTGTTGATTGAAAAAATATTCAATATCATGGAACTATTGACTCATATGATAGGTGAATTATATGCCAATAAAACTGTTAAACATACAATCAAAAAAAGTATTACAGTAGCTTCCTGAAAGGAACCCAGAAGTTGGTTAGATGTCCTCGTACCTGTTTTAGAGCTAGGTGTTATTTTATTTTGAATCATGGATAGAGGAAAGTGGGTAGACATAAGTTTTCAGGCTTTAGAATCATGCATTGCAACTTTTCCTCCAGCTGCAGGCATCCTCACCCACCCACTCTCCTTCAGCCTCCATGGTTAACTGATTCCTTTGTCTTGTTAATTTTGAACCATCTCCACTGCTTCCTTAGTGAGGGATTTTGCTTTCTCCCACCTGCATTGCTATAGCAATTCCTGATGGACTCCCCATGCATCCTTCCTACAACCGTGTATCAGATTATACCACTCTCCTTCTGAAAGTTCACCACTGGCAAGGAAAGCTCCATCAATTTGGCCAGGACATGACCTTGCAGATCCTACTTCTCTGAACTCGAACTCCTGGTCCCCAGGCCACTAGTTTGCATATAGCCTTCACTCTAGATTGCTGAGCCTTACTTCCCCCCACACCCCACCCTCCACCCCTCCAGTCACTTCTACACTGACCACTTGGGAAGAGATGCGACATGAGAAAGGACGAGAAACTTGTAGTTTCCACAAGACAAATTCATTTCCCAGAGCTCTTAAGAGCAGCCCTGGTGGCACGGTGGTTAAACTGCTCGGCTGCTAACTGGAAGGTGATCAGTTTGAAGGCACCAGCTACTCTGGGAGAAAGACATGGCAGTTTGCTTTCATAAGGATTTACAGCAGTTCTATAGGGTCACAGCAAGTCTGGATTGACTTAAACGTCAGTGAGTGGGATTGGGAGCTCTTAAAAGGGTCCAGAGGAAAGATACTCAAACATACAGAGACGGACCTTAGCCAAGACATCTTTTCCTTTGGGATTATCTTGGAACGATAGCTTTGGCCCTTCATTTCTGCTAGGTTCGAGACTGGGGCCACACTCAGAAGAGGGCCATTGTCTGCTTCTCTCAATGTACTGCTCAGTGATGGCATCTTCATATTACCAGCCACGAGAAAGCTCACTCAGCTGACAGAACCTATGTCCCCCCAAAACAGGGCCCCATAGAACACTGAGCCCCTCCAGGCTGGCCTCAGCCCTGGCCGGAGAGGATGACATTATTCCCTGTTTACTCCTCTTCACGAGGGGCCAGGAGGAGGCTGAGGGTGGGGGCTGGGCAGAGAAGGCCAGGGAGGCAGGTCAACACAGGGGAGTGGAACTGTTTGTTTTCTTCATTGTGCGAACAATACAACATCTGTTCCCCAGCCTGGCAGCTGGAGCAGCCTGAAATGATGTGAGTATTCATTGCCCTCCAGATCAGGCGGTGGGAGGGGGAGAAGGAAGGAGGGAAGCACGAGGCAAAGGCCGGATCCTCCCTGTACAGTAACAACAATGAGGATATCTTCAACACCCTTTGGCATTCGGGCTTGTGGAAGCCAGAGAGCTGGGTCACTTGGTGTTCCCGAGATCATCTGAGCAGTGATCTGTGTGCCTTTTTAAAAGGATCACCCAATTAAAAGGACAGTGTTTACCTGGTAAATATCTATTTTGGCTCATGGGCTTTAATAGAAGACTTATTTACTTACCCAAGAACAAGGCTGGGAGAGGTGAGGCTGAGAGAGGTGGAGGGAGAGCAAAAAATAAAGTGGAAGTGGGAAAGCGATGGGGCCGCAGAAGGCCCCACAGTCTCCTGGATTTCCTCCTCTTCTACTCCTGTTCATGGGCGCTCTGGTGGTGTCATGGTTACATGCTGAGCTGCTTCTCCCTCCTTGGGAGAAGGCTGAGCCATTGTGTCCTCTCCGGGACCCCCAGGGGCAGCCCTGCTCTGCCCGGTGGGGCCGACAGGAGTTGGAATCAACCCAATGTTTTTGGTCCTCTTGTTCCTCCTCCTTCTGTCTGCTTGTTCCTTGTCGTCTCTCTGATGTCTAATGCTGACTCACTCCCGACCTCCCTCTAGGGGATCGGTTGTGCTTGTACCTGCACTCATTTTAATTCTCATCTCTTTTTATGCCTGTGCTAAAAAAAACCCAAAACAAAACAAAACAAAAACAAAAACCCATTGTGTTGATACCAACTCAGTGACCAAATGGGAGAGCATAGAACTGCCCCATAGGAGTTTCCAAGACTGCAGCTCGCCTGTCCTTTTCTCATTAGGTAGCTAAGAGTTTCCAACTGCTGACCTTGCTGAGAGTGTGATAAAGCTCCGGCCATGGCAATCAAGACTCGCTATAATCTGTCCTTTTCTCTCTCTTCAACCTTTCCTTATTCTGCTAATCCAGCCTCAGCCTCGATGGTCTCTTTCAGATTCTAGAATATGCCAGGATCCGCCCAGCCTGGCTTCTTCTGAGAGCACTCTTTCCCAGGAGCCTCTGTTGCTGTTCTCTCACCTTCCGGTCTCCACCCCAGCAGTTACTACCTCTTCTCCTGGTTTACTGTTCTGGACCATTTAGCATATCTCACAAGGTATGCCTCCTTAAAAAAATATGATAGTATACATGGAACATCTGTCACTTCAACATTCTTTACAGAACAGGCTAGTGACATAAATGTCACCTTGTCCATTCCCCAAAATGCCCATCAATGTCTCAGGCAATGAATCCTTTTCTCTTGTTTATCCCATAAAGTAATTTTGATATCTATAGATTTGCTTAGTCTAGCTATTTCATATACATGGGATCACACACTAATTGTCCTTATGTTACTGATTGTTTCACTCAGCATAATGTTTTTGGGTTCTTTTGGGGGGGTGTGCTGTGTATTTTTTATTGTGTTTTCAAGGGAGAAATACATCATCTGTTTTCAAAATAGCACTGGAAAATTACAGGGAGTAGAGATACTATAAGACAAAGCATAATGTTTCCAGGGTGCATCCATGTTACAGCATATATCAGGATTTTACTTCTTTGTAGAGTGGAGTGACATTCCATAAGCTTTATGAGGGTTCTCAAATTTCCATTCTTTGCAATGCATCCATAGTTTGTTATGATTTCCACAGTTGAATGTTTTTGCATAGTTAATAAATCACAAGTAAGCATCTTTCTAGTATGCTCTACTTTTAGTCAAGGTTCATATCTGATGCCAACAATAATGTTTCGCATTTCTAAAACTGGCTTGAATATCCAGAAGTTGCCTCTTGATGTATTAACAGTTACTGAATTATCTTCAGCAAGATTTTACTTGCATGTGCTATTAACGACATTGTTCTGTAATCTGAGCATTCTGTTGAGTACCCTTTTTTTTGGAATGAGCATGCACATGTGGATCTCTTCTAGTAGTCAATTGTTCAATAGTCAGAGAAACCAGCCTCTGACAATCCTGTGTGTGTGGAGGGGGGGGGGCAGGGGCATAGAAGCTATTGTATGGCAAAAGTATAGAGAGATTATAGTAAAGTTATAGAGAATAAGGGAGGTAGGAGAGAAGATAAAATAAAGGAATCAGACAACATTTGTGGTAGCATGCTCACTTCCTGGATGGCCATGATCTCAGGAGCCAGGTCCACACAGAAAGCGAGAGGAGGAGAGGGAAGAGAGCCTCTTTATTTCTGACCAAAGTATATGTATACTTAGGGGCATGCAAACCCTCCTGATTACAGGTAACCACCTCCCAACAGGAAGGGGCTATCCAATAGGCATACAGTGCATCACAGGAAGGAGATGAGCTAGAGGTGTATATGCAATAGGAAGGGAGGGATTTGGAAAGTGACAGACGTCCCACTTTTTTTTTCTTTTTTTAACAATTTAACAATGTCCCGCGGCATTTTAAAATTAAAATAAATATATCACTATACTATTTTTGCGTTCTTTGAACATTTTTGTTACTCCATATAGACCAAATTTTTTTTTTTTGGCATCACTGCCCTCTGGTGGTCATGGGAGCTACCCAGCCTTGCTCCTGGAGAGCTGCCACTGGATTTGAACTGCCAAGTCAGTGGACTGCAGTCCTGCACTGAAACACTAGGCCACACCCCTAGACCAAATTTTTAATCAAGAACCCCACCCCCACCCCCTGGTCAATGGTATCTCGCTTAAAATCTGATCACTTTATTCTTAAGACATCATGTAACGTGCATCCATGGATAAAACAGCACACATGTGACAAGATGGGCGGATCCTAGATACAACATGGCAACCTAACCTTGGCCATCCTTGATCTGGCTTGATTTATTCTGAACGCTCCTTCAGGAAAGCAATTCACTATCCTTATCAGCAGGGAGTGAGCCCCACCTAAGACGGGACAGACAATAGAGTCTGAGTGCTCTATGTGGCTGAATGCCTCCAAGCAGCAGCCTGGGTTTGGCATATATTTGGGCGAGACAACTTGGGGGAAAAACCCTCTGTATCACAGCCATCTTCCATATTTCTTGGCATAAACAAATAAGTGCTTCCAGGACTGCATCAGTTCATTGAAACATTTCCATCTTTGTCCCACCAATTCCGGGACTTCTCTTTAAACCAATATCTTCAGTGGTCCTTGGACTTTTTCCAACATCATTGATTCATGATCTTAAGATACCTCTTGAAATACTTGAATATTGACTCATTACTTCAAGTATTGCAGGAATATATGAAGGTTCCCCCCCTCCCCACCTCCTCTGGCTTCCAAGGCTGACTGCCACAAAGTCATTCAGACATGCCTTCACCCTTCATTCTTTTTTTTTTTTAACCTATTCAGACAATAACTGTCCCTCCCATGGCACTCTGCTTCTGTAGCATGGTTCAAAAACTCATTTCAATGGCCACATAGAAATCATTCTCATAATTATGGGGTACATAAGAAGAATTAGCAGATTATAATTCATGTCAGAAGTGGCTATGACACAATTGTTCAATCAGGATAGTTTCTCCTCTGCTCTGCCTGTCCACAGGCTTCTCTCTGACCTTTGGGCAATATCACAAAACTCCTGCAGGCATGTTAATCAATGCCCAAGAGGCATGCCACTCCCTTCTAGGCCAAACCTGAAGAAACTCAGCTCAAGTTCTATGGGTCAGTAAACCCAGCTCTCTCACTTAAGTGCCTAGAAGCACCCCACTCTCCAGGCCAGACTCCTGCTCCAAAGTAGTCAGTGTTACTCGCTCTCTGGGCTGGGAAGTACGCTCTCTGTCTTATGCTTTGACTGCTGGTTACACAGCTGCTCCTCTGCTGTTCTGGTATCAAAGCTGTCTCCTGGTCCAGGAGGTTCAAAGCATAGGGTTCTTGGTGACCAAAAGACACACTTCACTCCTGGTTGCTAATAAAATGCCACCCTTCCAACTTATGAGATAGCTCATTTTATACCCAGCAGTATGGCACTTCAAATTATTAACCTGTTATCAATCACTCATAGCTGAATCATATAATACAATTAGTATTCTCCCCCCCCCCTCTTCTAACTTGGATTCATTGAGCTAGAAGAGCCACATTAAATAATAAATCACTGCATTGCAGTCACAATGACTTCTCCCTGGGGGCTATTATAAACAGTATTACAATGAACAGTGGTGTCCATTTGTGATCCTGTTTTCAATTCTGTTCAACATAGGCACCTTGCAGTGGAATTGCTGGAGCATGTGGTAGCTCAACATCTCACTTATTTATTTATCTATTTATTTTGTGTGTGTGGACATCACTTCCCTGGTGGGAGTAGGAGGCCCAGCCTTGCTCCTGGAGAGCTGCTGCTGGATTTGAACCGCCAACCCTTTTGGGCCGCAGTCCCGCACTCAACCACTGTGCCACCAGGGCTCAGCCTCAACATCTAACTTTTTAAGGAACCACTAAACTACTTTCCACAGTGCCTGCTCCATTTTATAATCTGAGAAGCAGCAAAGACGCCACCTGTTCATTTCCTTCTTTTTTTTCCTTTTTTTATCATCGTCAAGCTAGTGGTTTTTTATCACCACCAAGCTTATAGTTTCTCTAGTGACTGATGCATTCTCCCAATACAGTCTTTAATGCATTTCCCTCATGACTAATGACATTGAGTATAATTGTTAACTATCTGTATCTCTCCTTAGGATAAATATTGAATCAAGTTATTATTATTATTATTATTATTATTATTATTATTATTTTAAGTCCCTTTTTTGGGTAGGGTTGGGGTTTTTGGTTGTTAATTTGAAGAGTTCTTTATTTTTCTGGATATTTAGATGTTGTATATGTTTTTCACTTTCTCCCCCTCCAAATGTACATGCTGTTTATTTATTTTGTTGTTAAAGTCGTTTTGAAAGGCAACTAGATTTAGGGGCAAAGAGGGTTATTTTCCCAATGTCTGCAAAGGTCCACATAGGTTGGAAAGAAATCAGGCACTTATTAAGCCCCTATGGGAAATCCAGAACTGATCATGATCAGACACAACCCCCTAGGCCCTTGTGTTAGTCTAGGTAGACTAGAGAAAGAAATTCATAAACACTCATCTGGGTATAAGAAAGAGTTTTATATAGAAGAGCAACTGTACATTAAGCAAACATCCCAATCCAGTCCAGTCCAAGGCTATAAGACTGATTTTAGTCCATATGTCCCATACCAGTCTATAAAGCTTTCTTCAGACTCACGAAACATGCAACGACGCTGCATGCCAGATGATCACAAAGCAGATAGGTAGACTGCCTTTGGATCCAGTGACGTTGTAAACATCTCAGTGCTGGCAAGGATCTCCAAGTGGCTCCTCCAGTTTCAGAGGTCTGGTTGCATCCATGGGGCTTGTCTGGCACTCGAGTGACTTTCACTATGTGACTTTTCCTCATGGAAGTCTAGAAGGAAGTCTGCCTTGTCAGTAGTGTGTCTCCAAGGAGTGAACGGAGGTGTCTCTGCCTCCAAGAAGGAGTTACCACATTCCCCAGAATTCTCAGGAGAAGTTATACCTGAACAGAGGTCTCATTGGCCATTTCCAGATTGACAGGCTAGACTCCACCCCTACACCCAAATCTTCACACTGACACCAGAGTAGGTGACTGCCACACTCCTGTTCGAATGTCCACCTGGGCATAGGTATATCACATAAGTGGGTCTCCACTCGGCCAATGAGATCCACCAATGCCTTCACCCACACGTCCCCAGCCAGGACTGTGAAACAGGTGGGTCACAGGCTTGGCCCTGTTTAACTCTGCTCCTGTTCAGCTGAAGGGGGAGGTTGGGCTCTCTCCCACTTGTCCATTTGTGGGCATGCTTTCTCAGGGCTCACTTGGTGGCCACATACTATTGTTCTCTAGGGATTCTCCAATCTGGACACGTGGGTCTCATGCTCCTGGTTCCTGTGTTCTTTACCACCTGGTTTGTGGACCCTGTTTTGAATAGCGGTGCGGTTTCGGTGCTGCCTGGCACACTTTCCAGAAAGAGCGTGTACCTTTTCCAGACTGTAAAGCCTGAAACTTTTCTGTTCCTTCTTAAAAACTCCCTTGGATCACAAAGTGCTTTTGTGGTGTGAGTTCTTTCAGCATAGCAGAGTAAGAACTGAGGTGTATTCCACTCCAGAAACCTAGCATTTTGATGAGGTCTCATGTATATATTTTGTCTTTAGTTCTCTTTGATTTGGGCATTCTACCTTAATTCCAGACTCCTTTGGTGACGACAGCTATAAAGGTTATGTCTTCATGTTTTATTTAGTGCCTCCCTTAGATGATGAAAGCTCAACGAGGGCAGGGCTGGTCGTGCACTGTATCATACTTATTATCTGGAGCAGTGACTGTTACATATTAATCACTCAATAAATATTTGGTGAATGAATAAGTGGATGGAGCAACAAATAAATGGATGGACTGGCTTTGCTCACAGCTGACTGGCCAGATTGCCAGAGTAGGTCTGTAACATCTCTCCCCTGACTACCAGTGGGCCAAGAAGGCAAGGCAGTCTTTTGAACCCTAAGGGTCAGTGTTGTTCTTGGGTGTGGGATTTTTACTATCCTAGTCAAGGACATGAACAAAGGCTCCACTCAGTTCTCAGAGCTCCCATTTTGTAGATGTGTTGGCTGGTGTTCAGGACTCCTGGGCAAAGACTGTGGGTTAAAGATGAGGGAGGGTTACAGGGAAAACTGTCACTCAGACCCAGCCAAGGAAGTGAAAAAAGGCTGTTGAAGGGGTGGGTGAAGTCCTGCATGCTACTCCTCATTAGACCATAGCCTTGCTGCCTTATAATCACCCTTAAAGCTGCTTGGGCCCTTGAGCAATCTTCCTATGGCTTTGCTTCTTGATCCAACTTTTTCCTACCCCAAAGGACCAGGACTGAAAAGAGTAACCTAGGAAAACACAACAAAAGAAATGGTCTTGCTGAGGTAAACTGAAGCAGAGTTCAGACAGAGATGTGAAGCAATGGGTGACTTTATTAGGGGAAAAGACCTCTTGGGGGAGGGGAAAGGAGAGCAGAAAGGAGGGGGGGCGCTGAAGTATCTCAAGCTTCTGAATGGGTCCCACAACCTAAAGTGTAGGTTGGGAGTCGTGCCTGGCCCTGGGATATATGTGTGTGTGTATATATATCCCATATATATATATATGATTTGAGCTGCAGGCAGGTGGATTGTAAAGGGGAAGAGAAGCTCCTAGTGCCGTGGTTGCCAGGAAACAGTGCTAGTTAGAGGAAGACTGTGTCCTGCCCAAGCGCGGGTTATCTTACCCCTGTGAGACAATCCTAGTGGGAGGGAGTCTGTTTTGCCAGGTGAGGTAAGTTCTGGGAAACGCTGAAGGCAGGTGCTTTGAAGTTCAGGTGCTGACAAGCTTAGCAGATCATCCATCTTCTTGAGAGGCTGGAACAGAGGGTGCCTAGCCTCAGAGAGGCTGGAACCAGAGGCTGCCCCATCTGTGCCTGGCCCATATAGTTTCCTTGAGACCCAGGTGGCCAATATCCAGATGAAGGAAGAGTCAATGTCAACTAAGTTCACATGGAAGAAGCACACCATCATCGATCACCAGAGGATTGGAACCCATATAATCTGAAGTCGAAGGAGGGATCAATAGCAGAGCCTAAATGGTGGTAATCTGGTGTGCAGAAGGCATGGACAACAGTGGGAGCCCAAGAGTCATTTGTGGAAATACCTAGGAAATAAGCTTCCAGACACCTCCCCCTTGCAGCAATTGAGGGATGGGGGAGCAAAGTGGTCACTAAACAAAGTGCTTGGGAGAGAGGCATAAATCTGACCTGAACAGTTAAAATTTTGCAAGAAGCTCTCCAACCCCCGACCCCCAACTCCCACCCTACTATGATGCACAGTGGACCTGATCTGGTCTTCAAAATTTTCTCTATTTTTGGTTTGTATTGCTTTGTTTGGTTTATTCATTCATATTTGAGCTTATCTTAGAGGTGTTATGTCAATGGAGCTCATCCTCTGGAAGCTGTGTTATATATACTTTTCTGATTTCTGGTATGTGAAACCCAGGATTGATGAATCTAGAGGGACAACAAATAGAATAAAGGACTCGGGAAGAGGAGGGTCCAGTCGTGGTAATGGGATAAAAGGGAGACAATGTCAAAGAATCCATGTAGAAAAAGAATGGTTGGAAACGGATAGTTGTAGCAATTGTACAACTCTACTTGACATGATAGAAATATGAAATGACATGTGTATGTATTAAATCCCAATTAAAAGTGAAGATAAATCTTGACATAAAAGGTTCATGTGCATTAGCAATATGAGATTAAAAATTAAAACAGCAAAGAGATACCACTGCATATTGAGACTTTTTAGCAAAATTTAATAAAAACAGACAATAAATGATGGAGAGGATACAGAGAAATTGGAATGCTTTTACATTGCTGGTGGCACTGTAGACTTGCACAATTATGATGGAAATCATTATGGCACTTCCTTAAACAAAAGTACACGTACCCGAAAGAAATAAGAAAACAACAGAAACAGACAAATGCACACCAATGGTTATTCAAACAATGTACATAATACTCAAAGCATGTAAACCACCAAAAAACCCAACTCTAGAGGAATGCACAAACAAACATTTGTATTATGGAAGTTCATCCATCAATAAAAAGCAATGATAACTCTCTTAAACACCACAAGACATGGACAAAGCTAGAGAACATTATGCTTAGCAAATGTGGTTAGTCTAACAAAGATAATATTTAATAGCTGTTGTTATAAGGAGAAACAAAGGAAAACAGGGTCTATACATCAGAAGATAAGGCTCTGATGACTATGAGGAGGGATTTCAGGGAGGAGGGAGGAAAGAGAAATGAAGGGTGTGCAAGAGAAGCACATAGATGGAGGGCTTAATAGGATATTATTG
The DNA here is from genome assembly GCA_004026705.1 of Nesogale talazaci. Lineage (NCBI taxonomy): Eukaryota > Metazoa > Chordata > Mammalia > Afrosoricida > Tenrecidae > Nesogale > Nesogale talazaci. Next base: position 146,308 of record PVJH01000761.1, on the reverse strand, counting down.
TTTATTTCATTTCTTGACATGGACTGTGTAAACATATACAGTATGTTTCTTTTGAAACAAAACAAAATATCCCTCCAGATTCCTTTTCCTTCTACCTAAACAGTGGCCTGAGTGGCTTAAAAAAGGTGGAGGGGGTCAGCCAGTTGGAGGAGTAAAGCTGAAATGGAATTGGAGCCTTGAGCTATGTGCTAGTCCCGGTAGACTTGAGAAACAAATTCAGAAACATGCATATATGTTTAAGAAAGACCTTTATATACGAGAGCCATTCAATATTGAGAAAACCTCCCAGCGGAGATCAAGTCCATAAGTCTGATATTAGCCCATATGTCTGATACCAATGTGTAATTTCCTCTTCAGACTCACGAAATCCATGCAATGATGCCGAATGCAGGAAGATCACAGGCCAGTGGGTGGATAGTCTTGTGGATCCAGTGATGGTGGAAGCATCTCAGCACTGGCATGCGTCTCCACGTGGCTCCTCTAGGTCCAGGGTCTTTGCTGCCATTCGCAGAGCCCCATATGTTTTGTCAGTAGAGAGTCTCGCAGGGAGTGAGTGGGGAGAGAGAGAGAGCGCGAGAGTGTCTCCCACCTCCAAGGAGGAGAACTGGAGTTCCCAGGATCCTCAGGAGCAGGCCATGCCCTCACAGAGGCCTCCTTGGCTCTGACCTGATGGACAGCCTAGACTTCATGCCTTCACTCTGAATCCTCACATTGACACCGGATTATGGAACTACCATCAGTTACAAGCAGGTTCGTCTCAAGCCTTTCATCTGCACAGTGTACTGAGTGTCCTGAGTGCACAGTGTACTGAGGAGCAGGTCACAGGTCTTCTCTCCCAGGGAGCCTCTGCGAGGTTCAAACTGCCAACTTTTCCATTAGCACCTGAGTGCCTGACCATCGTGCCACCAGGGAGCCGACAGTCTGCCAAGTACATCCAGATTCATTCCTGGTTCATAGCATTGTTGAGGGCTGCAAAATGGAAAGGAAAACACGCAAAGGCAGTAGACAGAACCTTCTTTCTTCCCACTTAGAAAACCAGCTTCTAGATAATGTGTCTCAAGATCCCACGGAGAGCAGGCGGGGGTTGAAGCTAGGGCCCAGGCAGGGGTTGAAGCTAGGGCCGCCATCCAGTGCAGCACTCGCTTTTCCAGAGGGTCTTCTGCAGCCACCTCCTCAGCCCTGCGGTCAAACTAGCTCACGGCTTTGCCATAGCTGGTTCCAAAGCACTGGGCAAGAGGTGCTTGTCAGTAAGCTTGCTTGCTGTGTAGCAGCGTCCTGGTTGACCATCAGATTTGGTCTCTCTTAAATGTATCCCAGCTCTTCCACCTACTAGCAGAGTGACATCGATAGTTATTTAACCTTTCTAACTTTGGACCTCGTCATTTGGAAGGTGGTCATACTTGTAGTTCCTGCCTCACAATGTCACTGTATGGATTGCTGTTGGAATTGCTGCTGAGACCATGCCATGTTACTCGGTAGCACTCCTCTCCAGAGTCTTCTCAGGGCAGCCATCTTTCTGGAAGCAGATCTCTGGGCCAGTTCTTCTGCCTTCCTGCTGGGTGGCTTCCATCCACCAGCCTCGCAGTCAAGTACATGCTGTTCTCGCCCCCTGGGAGCCTTAACATGTGGATTCCAATACAACAAACTCACTGTGAATGAGTTGATCTCAACTCAGGGCCTCTGTAAGACAGTGTCGGACTTGCCCTGTGAGTTTTCAAGCTGTAACTCGTTACGGCAGTAGAAAGCGCTGCCAGTTGCCAGCAGAGAGGCTAGTGGTTTCGAACGGCCGACCTTGCGGTTAGCTCAGCTCATAAGCACCGGGCCACCAAGGCTCTTGTGTGGATTCGTGAGGCTGTACTTATGAAAGGAGCCTGGTGGCACAAGAGTTATGCCTTCAACTGCTAACAAGGGTTCAGCAATTCAAACCCCCACCCCCACCCAGGTTCAAGAGCAGAAAGAGCTAGCGGTAACCTGCTTCTGTAATGATTGCTCTTGCTGACATTAGGGGCTGCTGAGTCACTTCCAACCCACAGTGACCCTTTGCCCAACAGAACGAAAGAGGTCCCGGCCCTGCGCCCTTCTCACCATGGCTTCTCTGCTGGAGCCCACTGTGGTGGTAGCCACTGTGTCCACTCCATCTAATTGAGCGTTTTCCTTGTTTTCTTTGCTCCTCTACTTTACAGAGCATGACATGTTTTCCCAGGGCCTGGTCTCTCCGGACAAAATGTCCAAGGGTACTTGAGATGAAGTCTCACCATACTTGCCTTTAAGAAGCATTCTGGCCATGACTATAACCTAGAAAATTCCAGGGGAGAATTTATCATATGGAGTCTCTATTAGTAGAAAATCAGCTCCGTCAGCCCCCAAAACAGCAACAGCAACAACAACAATAACACATTTATAAAGCCCTTAGCATTGTGCTTGGCATATCATTTGTTAAGTAAATAAGCATAAAAATCTTACCCTCTGGATGTACACTGGTATAGGTAGGAACCAGAAACATGGGGAATTCAGGACAGGTGATCCCTTCAGGAACAGTGGTGAGAGTGGTGACATGGGGAGGGTGGAGGGAAGGTGGGGTAGAAAGGGGAGCCAATTGTAGGGATCTACATATAACCTCTTTCCTGGGGTACAGACAACAGGGAAGTGGATAAAGAGAGACATGGGACAGTGTATGATATGACAAAATAGTGATCATTTATAAATTATCAAGCATTCCTGAGGGCTGGGGTGTGAGGAAAGAGGGGAAATATGGAGAGCTAATGCCAAGGGCTTAAGTAGAAAGTGTTTCGAGAATGATGATGGCAACAAATGTACAAATGTGGTTTGCATACAATACATGTATGTATTGATTGTGGTAAGAGTTGTATGAGCCCCTAATAATAGGATTTAAAATAAACAAGCAAACAAATGAACACTACCAGGAAAAAAAAAATCTTACCCTCTGCTTTGTTTTATAGGTAGCATGTCTTAAGGATAGATGTTTTCTAGGTTCATTAGCAGGTGTACAGCGAGCAAAGCACTTCCCTCTCTTGTTCTAAATTCATTTCTCTCAAGCTTATATTTCTCTCAGAAGTTTATATTGCTGGATTTTTGAAAGACTCTAAATTGACTCACTCCAAATCTTCAGTGATTTTTTCCCCTCTAATTTATTAACATCTCCTTTCAGCTACTGCCCCTTGAGGCTAACTGGTCTCATGAAATGGCAGGGAAATCCTGACCTGGGAGCCGGGAGATCATGGTTTGATTCTAGCTCTGCCACCAGCCAACTTTGCATACATTCCCTCCACTTTCAGAGCCTCTAACCCTCCTGATGATGACTAAAGAAAATGGTTCCAGTAGTCCTGTCTAATGCTCAAACCTCCCCCAAACCAAATCCACTGCCATTTGTTGATTCTGACTCACTGCAATCCTACCTGGGGTTTAGGAAACGGTGAATCTTTATCAGAGCAGACAGATTAATATTTCTACAGCACAGCTGCTGGGGGATTTCAATCCCCACCCCGAGCTTAGAGTCTGTGGCAGTCATTTACTCGTGCATCAGTTTCATGATTGGGAGTCTAGGGGTGGAGTCTAGCCTGTCAATCTGGAAATGGTCAATGAGGCCTCTGTGTGGGCATGACTTTCTCCTGAGAATTCTGGGAAGTCTCATGGTACTTCCCAATTGGAAGAAGAGAGACTTGACTCAGTATCTTGGAGTCAGTTTGCCGACAAGACACGATAGTGGCATGCTGATAGATCTTGAGTCCCGTAACCTGGAGGAGTCAGAGGAGAAGCCACATGGGCCTGCCCTGATGGAAGCAGACCTCTGGAGCTGGAGAAGCCACAGAGAGACCCCTACCAGCGCTGAGATGCTTCGACTGCCAATGGATACTCTGATGGACCCTGAGCCCTGGAAATGAGGAGCCATGGGGAGACCCCTGCCAGTGCCGGGATGCTTCTACTGCACATGTTTGTGAGTCAGAAAGAGACTTTATAGACTGTTATCAGACATATGGGCTAATATTTGACTTATGACCTTGGACTGGATCAGACTGGGATGCTTTTTCAATGTTCCGTTCTTCTTGTATATAAACCTTTTCCTTATATTCAATGCATGTTTATGAATTTGTTTCTCTAGTCTACCCGGACAAACATAGAGTCCGGTGCTTAATCCACTACATCTCCAGGCTTCCGTGTCTAGTGTTCACTGATCACTACATAGAGCTTGGTCTTGAAGCACATGGACTTGGAATAAGGCAGATGTGAGTAGAGATCCCAGCGCTCAGTTACTAGTTGTTAGTCCTGGGGCCACCTATTCACCCGCTATTACCTTTGGTTTGCTGCTTAGCAGGAGAATGAGTGGCTGGGAGGATTACAGGAAACAATACATATGAATCACCCTTAGTGAAATGCCTGGCACTGGCTGGCTAAGTGTGTGTGTGTGTGTGTGGGGGGGGGGGGGGGCGTGGTCTTCCTGATACCATTCTTTTCTGGAGCTCTCTTCCTCTTTGTACATATGTCTTTGCGGCGAGTCACCACCCAGAACCAAGTACATTCTCTGTTCCAGGTATAAGAGGACTTGCCTTTTGCTTGAAGTGAGAATAATGTTCTTGATGGTGCCCAGTCCTTTCTTTGCCTTTTTTGTCCAAACCAGCACACTTGTCCTGTCCTTTCTGCTGGGTCCTAAATAGTTAGATGCAGTAGCGGATTGGCACACAATCTTGAAAGTGCTCAATTTAGGCCTCTATTATCGTCAAACAATGAAAATTGGGCTCTGAGGGATTTTTTCCCCCATTGGCTTTTATTATATGTTAAATAGCAGCAAAGTGTCAAATAATTTCTTTTTCTGTTTTGTTTTTGTCTAGCCTCCACTGCAGTCTATGGTGTACATTCATATTAAGAGGCAGCAAGACTAGACTTGCAGTCTTGGAGTCCTCTTCCTTTCTGCCACAGAAAAAAATGACAAAGCAGGAAGATTGCTGTGCCCTCTCCTTGCCACGTGAGTTACATATTTATTTAAATCTTCTTTGGGTCCCATCTGACCAAGGCTAACAGATACCTGGCACTTGAGTGTAAGTCACTGATTGTATATATTAGTAGTTCTTGAGGCAGCTGTGAAGGATCCCTGGTGGCACAGTGGTTAGGTGTTAGACTGCTAACCATCGAATCAGTGGTTCAAAACCACCAGCTGCTCTTTGGAAGAAGGACAGTGCTTTCCACTTCTGTACAGTGTTACAGTCTTGCAAACTCACAGGGGCAGTTGTACCCTATCCTACAGGGTCACTATGAGGTGGCACCCACTCAATGGCAATGAGTTCAATTTGGGTTTTGAGGTAGCTGCAGGAAAAATATGGTTCAAGGTGATGGAAATAAAGCAGAACCCCTTTGAAGTTAGTAAGTCAATTTCAGACCCAAATAAGTAATAGTTAAGATTGAGTGGAGAGCAGGGAAAGAGGGACCAGCCTTAAACCTAGTTATTTAAGATGTGAATGCAACATACGAGCACAATGTCCCTGCTCAGAGCAGCCAGTAAACAAAGAGGACTGTAGGGCTGGCCCCGCCATGAGACACGATGTCTCTCACTGACCCATAGTGCTACGAGGGACAACACTGGAGACAGTGTGGGAATTGTGCCCCATCTGATGCCACCACACCGAGGCAAAACACTAAGGGTGTGCAACAGAACAGCAAGGGGAGCAGAGCAATAAAGTCCCCAAAGGAAACCAAAAATTGACTGTGAGGCCAGGACATGGTACCATGTCAGACTAGACCGGAAAAGACTCCTAAAGGCCAACAAACAGAACTTGAACTACTTATAGGCTTTTGTTTTTTCATCATTGGGTTTTGTTGTTGTTGTTTTCTTTTCTTTTGCTGCTTAGTTTTGCTTTGTCCTCTTTGTGCATATTATGATCTCTGCATATCTATCTGGATAAGATAGAATAAACAACCCAGAGAAGAAACAACAGGACTGATGGTGTCTGGGGGACCTGGAAGAGGGGTGGGCAGAAAGTGGGTGTTAAAGGGACAAGGAAACAACAAGGAATCTAAAATTGATGGTGCAGAGGGTGGGGTTTGATCAAGGGCAATGTAATTGAGAGGAATTACTGAAACCCAAATGACAGCTGAACTTGATAATTGGACAAAAGGGAAATAAAAGGAAATAAAGGAAAGAACCAGGAGTCAAAGGGCATTTATAGAGGTCTAAGTACAGGCATGTACAAAGGTAAATATATTTCTATATGATGGGGAAATACATCTATATACATGTATTTATAGGTTTAATATTAAGGTAGCAGATGGATATTGGGTCTCAATATTCCCTCAATGTAAAAACACCGTTCTAATAATCCAGCATTCTTTGATGCTCACCTTCCCTAACACGATTGCTGAAGACAAAACGGCTGCATAAGCAAATGTAGGGACAAAAGCTCATGGTGCCCAGCTATCCAAACATATAGAATATGGGATTTTATAGGTTTGAAAATAGACAAGCAACCATCTAGCTTAGAAGCAGCAAAACACACATGGAAGAAGCACATCAGCCTCTATAATCATGAGGTGTCAATACGATCAGGTATCAGCTATCAAGGATCCAGAACAAAAAATATCAATGTGAATGAGGGGAAGGGTGGAGTGGAGACCCAAAGCCCATCTGTAGACACTGGACATCCCTTTACAGAAGGGTCTCAGGGAAGAGATGAGCCAGTCAGGGTGAAGTATAGTACCGATGAAATATACAACTTTCCTCTACTTCTTTAATACTCCCCGCCCCCTTTATCATGACCCCAATTCTACTTTACATATCTAGCTACACCAGAGCATGTACATGGATACAGATAAGAACTCAAAACACAGGGAATCCAGGACAAATAACTCCCTCAGGACCAATATTGAGAGTAGCCATACCAGGAGGGTAAGGTGCAGGTCGGGGGTGAAAGGGGAATTAATCACAATGCTATCTCTATAACCCCCTCCCAGGGGAATAGACAATAGAAAAGTTGGTCAAGAGAGACATCAGTCAGTGTAAGATGAAATAATTATAAATTATCAAGGGTTCATGAGGGAGGGATGGTGGGGAAGAGAGGGGGAAAATGAGAAGTTAGTGGCCCAAGTAGAAAAAATGTTTTGAAAATGAGGATGGCAACAAATATACAAATGTGCTTAACACAATGGATGGATGGATTGTGATAAGAGTTGTGGAGCCCCCAATAAAATGATTAAAAAGAATAAAAAGATTCAGTGAAGAGGACATTCCAGTACTCCAGATTCATTCTGCATCTGTTGTTTGAAAAAATCACAGGTTTTGGTGCCTCTAAACTAGGTTCTTTAAGTGCTCTTAAAAATTATTTTTATCATCTTGTAAGTTGATGGCAGGTAAAGGGATATAAAGACTCATCTTAATTCGTCTCCCAAATGACAGAATCCCATTTATTTATTTGGCATCACTGCCCTCTGGTGGTGGGAGTAGGAGGCCCAGCCTTTGCTCCTGTGGAGCCGCTGCCGGAATTGAACCTTCATTGCAGTGGGCCGCAGTCCCGTGCACAACCACTACGCCACCTGGTCTCAGCCCAGAATGCCATTTATTGAGGACAGCTCTCTGTCTTACAGGAGACTACAATTTTCTTGACAAGCCAATGTAATGTCATCTTTTTTGATGACTTATCTTTTTGACAGGGCTTCTAGACTGGCCCGATTTTGGATGGTTTGGCTACCTGCTATTTGATGCACTTGCCAATCTGAAAGTGTGGCACCAGGAACCAAATTGACTGCACAGGTGCAGATTGGTACGCCCAAAATTGAGTGGACATCACTGTCCCTCTCAGGATTGTTCCACTTGCATGCACTCGATGGACATGAGCATTCACTTGTAGCCACATCCGAGTGTGGACTCTCACAGTCATGGAGTCTACTGGAGTCTCCAGAACAGCTGAGGCTACTTCCTTGTCCTGGGTGAGAGTTGCTTACATGTCTTTGCTTGTTTTTAGCTTTTTATTTTGAAATAACTGTAGATTCACAGGATGTTGCAAAGACAGTACTTAGAGGTCTCAAGAACCTTTCACCATCCATCCCCCCCACCCCCAAGTTTCATCTTGCTTAAACACAGAAAAATGCCTAAATCAGGAAATTGACCTTGGCAGAGTGTGCAGGCGTGGTACCATGCCATTCTATCACATATCAGTATGTATATTGCAAAACTACCACAGATGTAATCAAGATAGAGAACTGTTGCACCATCACAGAGGGCTTCTGCATGAAGTTCCTGTGTCGTTACAACTCCCTATTCTCACAGCCCTCACCCCCGGCAAGAATAGATTCAATTTCTTCCTGGGCTAGAGGGATTTTTATAAAACTCTAGCATGGTCACCTGTCTTGGTACGATTACATTTTGTGTGTCTGTTGTTTTGTTTGCTTCTTTCCTTTTTTAGCCTACTGCTCTCCTCCACCACAAAACATTTAGGTTGAGTTTCTGCCCAAAGCAGTAATTTTCCAACTATCCCAATTTGTGTCTCTATAGATGAACTTACCCTGGATTTCACATCCAGAAAATCATATGAAACAAAATCCCCAACAATAGTTACAAAGAAAGACCTCAAGTGAAAAACAGCCAAAAATATTTAAAATGGGAATGAATTGAATATAGGCAAAAGAGACATCAAATGATGCAGTGCTGCATTTTACTGTCTGAGAGGAAGGCTATTCCTTCACTATGATAACAGGGAATTCACTGTAGACTCATCCAGGTGTGGACCCTGCAAATGGATTTTTTTTTTGGCTTCCACTGTCAGTCATAGCCTTCTGCAAACTAGGTGTTCTGAATTTAAGTTCTGATACTGTTCCCTCCGTCGGATTTGGATTTTATCATTTACCATCCTTGGATTCCCCAGGCTGCTGTGCTTCTTCCTCATGAACTTAGGTGATGCCTCCTTAGATAACTGGTTTTTAAAAGACAAGTTTTTAAGGCCCCAGATGGTGTTCTTTCTGATTGCCAGGCACCATCTCTTTTCTTCCCCACAATTTGCTGTAGCACCTACATTGTCGGTGATCTCTTTATGAGCATGATTATCAAGTAGGATCATGTCATAAGAACTAATTATTCTTAGATTATAGTTGTGACTAAGTGTAGACCTCCTAACTGACTTCTAAAGTCCTCTCTTACCCCTTCCTGCTTGCAGTGTATTCTCTGCAGTAAATCCTTTTAAAATAACTGAAAACATTAGCACTCTTCTGCTTGAAATCCTCCAGTGATTTTCTATATAATGTGAATTAGATAATCATATAGCGCTTTTCTCTCTCCCTCTGATCTGCTGGTTAATATATCAAAGGAGTTAATATGTGAAAAGCACTTACCACTTGCCATGGCTGGATTTCCCAGAATTCTCAGGAGAAGCTCATACCCACACAGAAGTCTCATGGCTATCTCTAGACTGACAGGCTTGACTCCACCCCTACACTCTTAATCCTCACATTGACACCAGAGGAGGTGACTGCCATGGCTACTGAATCCCATCACATTTCCCTTCTTCCTATTTATTTTCCAGAGTGCCCTTTCTTTGCTCATCCTAATGTCGGTCATAGAATCTAGCTTTGTAATTTCACCCCCTAGAAATATCTCCTCTGAATACTAATAGAAATCAGTTTTTCTCTGTAAAGGGGTATCTTTCCTGTCCCCTTCTTTATAGTTTTCATTAGTCCTACTTTGATTGTGGTCAGAATTTCGTTTGTTCTCACCTTTCTTCACACTGGGACTCTCTCTACCTCCAGGGGTGGCTCCATGTGACACTCAGCCCTGGAGAGCTGTCGACACCTTGCCTTATTCCCATTGACCTTGGGTCCTCCTGACTCTGAACCCACTCCCCAACTTCCCAATCTACCTTTCTGCATACTCAGCCTGCAGCTACCGCAATTTTAAGAGGGCCCCAGCTAGCATTGGACCCATGGACTTCCATTGGAGGAGACTTGGATGCCTTCACGATATAAGATTACTTCATGATATAAAGTTCTTTCTTGTACATTGCAAATGAGAATTTCATTCTCTCTTATTGTTTGTCATAGACCCAAAGACTAAATGCTCCAGGTCTATTTTAGCATTATTTTATGGTTCTAAGGCTATAAGCAACACAAGATTTGCAAATCAACATTTTTATTTGTTCATGCCCATAAAACCAAATATATCAATTGTAATGTGTTTCCATTAGCTGTGCCATGACTATATTTTCTTTTCTTTACTAGTTTTACTTGTCATTGCTATTGTTTCACTGCATTTTTTTGACATATATTTTCTTGTTCCACATTCTGAGAGAGTCTGGAAAGCTGATAGTAATAAGGTCTAGGGAGAAAGGATGAAGCAGACAAGAAGTACATGAGATATCAGTTAGAGAGTGACATCTATGACAGAGTGGACAGGGAAGAGCTGGAAAGAACTGAAGGAAAGCAGTGAGCAAGTGGTGTCTGGCGGAGCAAGAGCAGATACAGATACAACAATAATCCCACAGGTCTCAAGGCAAACACTGGTCTCCTGTTGTCTATATTCCAATAGGGCTTCTTAAACTTTTCTCACTTGTAACCTCTTTTTGCCCGAGATATTTGCAACATAGGTGAGCATGGCCAGGGAAACTTAGGATTCACTATGGGACTGATTTTAAATTAATTCTTGGCTATTGCATATTCAGAAACTTGTTGCCAAAATATTGCAATTCCCACATTCAGTTACGTGACCCTCTGTGAGGTTGAGACTCGCAGTTTTAGAAGCTCTTGGTGGATGAGCCATCAGTGTGGCCAGAGTCAAGTGAGGAGGAGCAGACCAAAAGAGATCACACAGTAAGGGTGTTTTCTTTTTAAAAGATGAAAAACATAATAAAACCAAGATTGTGTCTTTAATCAAGAGATTTCAGGATCATGAAATTTAAATAGATAAGCTTATTGAACAGAAAACATTTGAAAGTAAATACAATTTTTCATGTCTTTACTGTCATGTTTAGGATTTCACATCAGTAACCAAGGATATATAAACATAGACGATAAATCCAGTAGCTACAATGGCATTTACTTTGTAGACATAGCCAATCACCTTATGAGATTTTTTTTCCCCTCAAAACTTTTTTATTGGGAGCTCTTACAGATATCATACTATTCCATAGTTCAATAACATCAAGCAGTACTGTACAACTACTATCATAATCTGTTTCAAAACATTCTCTTCCTTCTTGAATTCCTTGCTATTAGCTCCTTTTTAACCCCCCCCCATTCTATTTGTTTACTTATAGTTACATCATTCTAGGTTTTATAAAGAGAAAAATACATAAGAACAATTCAAGAGGGCTACCCACAGTGACAAGATACAGTAGAGATAAACCGCAATTTGGAAAACACACACACACACACACACACACACACACACACAGTATTGAGAACCAAATCAGGCCCAATGTGTTTCAGAGTGGGGAATCAAATGACAAGATCTTATCCATTCAAGTCAGGTCGATCATTGTGATTTAGGAGTAGTCATCTCTCCAATACTCTCTATTTGGTATTCAGTTTGCTCTCATGTCCACTTTATGGAAAGAGGTAAACCACTAGAGGGTTATGTCCTCTGTAGATCTCACAAATATATCTTGGACTTCCGCTGTCATCCATAGCTTTCTGCAAATCGGAATCTCACAATTTAAGTTCTGATGAGGTTCTCTCCTTCAGTGTTGGATTATATAGTTTACAATCCTTGGGTCACAGATGTTGGTATGCCTCTTTCATGTGGATTTAGTTGGCATCTCACTTAGATGGCTGCCTGTTTGGAAACAGACTTTAAGATCTCAGACACAATTCTATCTCATAGTTGGGCACCATTTAAATTCTTCACCACACTTTGCTATAGCACCTCTATCTTCTGTGTTTCCTTCATGAGATGTGTATAAAACAGGGTCAAGAGATAAGAACTAATTGTTCTTAAATTGGAACTAGGATTAAGTGCAAGCCCCAAATCCATTCCTGGATCTATGTTGTTTTATCTGCCTTTGACTCTTTTCAGAGACCTCCTTGTTAATATCTGGTAGAGAGTACAATTAATCATCTCCCTAGAGCATAATGGTCTTCCATCAATAATGTCACGAATTACCACCTGGTAATAATTTTAAGACGTTATTGAGGGCAGGATATTGAATCAGTGTAGGCTAACCAACTATATATCACAATACTTGAATTACTCACCTGTACAAAGTAAACTATATATCACAATACTTGAATTACTCACCTGTACAAAGTAAATCCTTACATGACATAATGCTACTTACACAAATAATGGGAGTTGGTTATCAGGAAAAATTTACAATAATATTCACTGACAGTGTCAATCATAAGTCTACGGACTAGTATACATCTTAGAACAGCAAATAGGGCTTAGATGTTACAACTCAATGTTTGTCTACCTACCAACAATTCAATACTCTTCGTTCAGCAATCTTCTTTTTCCAACACCATACATTTTCAGGTGTGTCAGGCTACAGGTGTGTTTGAGGTAGAGTTCAGATCACCTAGTGGAGCTTCTACCTGGGATTCCCTCTTGTATGAAGCTAAGTTCTGATATGAATTTATCAAAGAACAAAATTATTCTGTCAAGAAGCCCATTTCGGGTTGGAATGCAACCTGATGAAGCCATTGTGGAAGACTGTCTGACATTTCCTCAAAAACACTAAAAATTAGAACTACCATAGAACAATTCACTGCCATCGAGCCTATGTCTACTCATGGCGACCCTATAGGGAAGGGTAGAACTGCCCCTGTGAGTCTGTGAGACTGTAACTCCTTAAGGGAGTAGAAAACCATCTTTTCTCTGTGGAGCAGCTAGTGGTTGTGAACCGCTGACCCGAGGATCACAGCCCAATCAAGGGTGCTTTGTTTTTCTGCTGAGTGATGGGGAGGCATTAGAAGGTGTGTGCGTGTGCACGCATGTGTGTGCACGCATGCGCGTGTGTGTGGGTGTGCGTATCTTACCTGTCTAGGAAGCTTGTAGTTGAAATGGAGCTGAATGGGAAGACTAGATCAACGATTGTTGAGCCTTTCTTTTCGGTGGAGAGCAAAGTTTGAAGGGGAGGAGAAAGTACACTTGCTCAGCAGTCAGCTAGATTGCAAGTTAGTTATGGGCCCCTCCCAGAGAATCTGTGCACTGTAGTGGACTAGTTTATTGACAGGTTTCAAGGGTTTTTTGTTTGTTTGTTTGCTTGTGTTCTCAGTTTCTAAGCTTTGTTGGTGGAAACATAGACGCACAGAGAAGGCACACGTAATTAGAATCCTTGAGTTACATATCTTGGCTGCTAGCTTGGCATCAACTAGTGTGTCATTTTCTCTGGAAACTCAGCTTTGGTAAAATTTAATACCAGACCTATTAATACAGCTGTCACCAAAAGAATCCCGAGGAGATCGTTCAACCAGGACATGCCTCAGTTGACTCACATCTGTTCATCTCTGTTGAAGAATGTCTAGCAAAGCTGGGACCCAATGGGAGAACTGGTGCATGGCAATGTCTGCAAAGCACAAGTTAGTGGAATGTATGAAACCTGCTAAATTCACTATTTATAAAGGAGTCCTTATGAGCAATGAAGAAAAGCATGGCTATTCTAATCAAGAACATGGAAACATGACGGACATTGGGTTGTCCTAAAATATAATTCCTTCTTATTGATGATGAAGTGGGTTTTATGTTGGACTGCTAACCACAAGGTCAGCAGTTCCAAACCGCCAGTTGCTCTGAGGGAACAAGACGAGGCTGTCTACACCCATCATGAATGGCAGTCTCAGAAACTCACAGGGAAGTCCTTTCCCTGACCTGGAGAGTTGTTCGCAGTTAGAGTTAGGTCTTGGTTTGGATCACTATTCAGAATTGCTTTGTCACTTAAAAATGCTGGAACTGAAATTCTTTATGTATTCTCTGTGAACAATGAGCTAGGTAGCACGGGGTGTAACCATGTTTCTCAATATTCTCAGTGCCATGAAGTCAATTTCAACTCACAGTGACTGTCGAGCACAGAATAGGTTTGCCTCTGTGAGTTATTGTGACTGAAAACCGCATATTTCTCCTGGAGAGCAGCTGGTAGTTTCAGACTGCCGACCTCGTGGTTAGCAACCCAATACTTAACCTACATCACCACCAGGGTTCTTCTCTCTCAATCCATCGCTCTAACAATGAGTGCTACAACTGAGAGAATGTTGTCCTTCTGGAATGCCCCTGACAAGCTAAATACAATTTTAGTCCAACGCTTAATGAAAAAGAAAGCAAGCAGAGTTTTATACATTTCTAAGGAGGACCAAGAAAACAAACACCTAAAAAAATCACTTTATTGGGGGCCATACAACTCTTATCAAAAATCAACACATACATCTAGTGCATGCAAACACATGAAAACAAACACCTTAATGGATTTGTTGTTAATTTATATGTACATGTGGACTGGCTAACTGGCTTTTGAGGAGACACAAAGTCTTCTTAGTAAAGGAATTCCACACACCATCTAAGAAGATGTGACTAAAGGCTGTAATAGAGGACATGAGATCGAAGACAGTCTTATAATAGCCAAGGGCTCAGGTGCCAGGGTCAGCCTACTCTGAGAGTCTGCCATGTCCATGCCCCAGCTTTGTAAATTTGGAGTAACCAGACTTCAATTTCACCATCGAATAAAATGGAGATCATCTCTAACCCACTGTATTGGTCAAGGAATACTAGACAGCGTTTATGTAAAATACTTAGCACAGCAGCTAAATCATAGTATGTGGGCAAACCAAGAAGGATACGTTCCAGGGTTCCATTCTTACATGCTCAGGTTTATTTATAACAAAATGTGCTTAAAGATGTCTTAGTGGTCAGTGGAAGTGTGCAGACAAGTTCTGTCAGGAGTATGTTTGACTTAGTCTTTATTTTCCCCATCCCTATTGAGTCACTGCCAGTTCATGATGACCCGGGAAGACAAACCAGAAGCTCTATAAGGTTTCTATAACTGTAAATATTTACAAAAGCAGACCCCCCCCCCCTCCATCCTTCACTTGTTGAATAACTGGTGGGTTCAAAACAAGCAGCTTTTCCATTGGTAGCATCATGCTCAGCCCACTGTGCCCCCAGGCTCCCTGGTGTCCTCGTAGTACAGCCACAAAGCTTCAATCAAGAGTGCTTTTCTGGGGATCTGTTGGGTTAGTTAAATTCAAAGCAAAGAGGTTCTCTTAGAAGTTTTTTTTACTGCTTCTGGAGATTCCAAATCTAAATCCAAATCTTAGATTTTCTCACAGGACACAAAACAAGAATGGAGTTTGTTAAGAAGTATTAAGAAGAGCTGAGCCCCGGTGGCGTAGTGGTTGTGCACGGGACTGAGGCCCACTGGGATGGAAGTTCGATTCCAGCTCCACGGAGCAAAGGCTGGGCCTCCTACTCCCACCACCTGAGGGCAGTGATGCCCCCCCCCCCAAAAAAAAAAAAAGAAGTATTAAGAAAATGGGAAATCTCACTGGTGAGAAATAGGCCAGGAAAGTTGTACCAAATAGTCTTTTCAAACAAGACAGTGGGTTTGCTCATTTTTGGAGTGTAACAATTATCCTAAGAGTATTTTGTTGCCAAACTTTACCCGTCCACCCTATAGTCTTGCTTTTGCCCCTTCAGATTTCTTTTGTCCCCTAAATTTAAAGAATATTGAAAAGAAACACAGTATGATCGCTTGAGAATGTCCAAACTGTGGTTCTGAGGTGTGGAGACTTAAGAATGCGGAATTCTTTGGGGAAGGACTCGAGAGATGAAAACACCACACTCAGAAGTGTCTAGACCTCAAAGGAAGATATGTTGAGATCTTCTGTTTAAATAGTTGCAATTTGATAATTTGTTTAACAAGAACTTCTGTGGTTTCTAGCATTGTTTTTTATGAATAGTTTTGTTGGCATACAATTCACATATCATACAATTTAATCATTCAAACATATTAAGAAGAGTTGTGCAATCATTATCACAATCATTTTCAGAAAATTTTCTTCTCATACTCATTGTTAGCTCCCCATATCCCCACAACCTCTCTGCCACTCCCCTAAGTAAATATTAACCCAGTTACTATTTATATAGATTTACTTTCCTGAATTTCATATACAGCAAATAATATAACTCCCCAACAGGAAGCAAAACAAAATGAAAAATAAAAACCCAAAAAAAACCAAAACAGAACAACAATAACAATCATGAAACTAGAGAAAAGCCCCAATCAAAAAGAAAGCAGAAAACATTAAAAACTAAAACATCTTTTAAATGGGTAAAAAGGAAGATCAAATAATAAAGTGTGGAATGTTAACCTAAGTACATCTGCCATAATTGACTCTAGAGTGCTCTCTGTCCAAGAACAAGACTATTCATATCCCTGGACTACGGTCAGAGATGATTCACTATAATCCATGTGGGCACCTTACAAATGGATCTGGAACTTCCATTATTTTTTGAAAAAACCAGGTGTTCAGAATTTGAATCAAGGTACCTTTTCCTTCATCTGATTTGGATTTTATTATTTATAATCCTTAGATCACAGGCTGGTGTTCTTCTTCCATATGGATTCAGTTGATAACGCACTTAGAATGACTGCATGTTTTAAGACTCCAGATACTATTCTTTCTGAAAATTGGGCACCCTCTAATTTCTTCACTACATTTTATAGCAATATTTTTTACTTACTCTTTTAAGTTTTTTATAATTTTTAGCTCTGACCATTTTTCACAGATTCTGAAACATAATCTAAAACAGACTTACAACTGCAATTAGCCAAATTTTTCTTTCTTAGCAATATGAGTCATTTATAATTGATGACATCTCAACTTTGATGGAATTGCTGTTGAATGCTTACTAAACACACCATTGTCAACAAGTTTCGCAAGCATTAATTTGCACATAATACTTTATGAATTATTTCCAAATATTTTTGATTAATTATAATAGATCCATCAAGATACCCACTTTTGTCAACAATTGTGTCAATGAGTATATTCAGTACAAATTTAACATTTTTGTTTAAAAATATCCCCCAAGCCACCTTTTAATCAATATTCCTGGCACCTTCTTATATCCTAATATCCTTTGTCCATTTTCTTTCTTGCTAAAACTTTTTATGTCATCTAGCTCTGATTGATTTCGTGGTTTTCAGAGGAATCACATCACATCTGTCTTGGATACATGCAGGTGTACCAATATATATATACATGTAATTTTGGCAGAGGGATGGACCTAATGACAAGTCTTCAGTACAGAACACATGTTTAATCCATCAGACCGGAATAGTTTCCATTTAGTTAACCTCAGAGGTGGTTTCCTCTTTATAGGACTTCCCACTCCTTGGGCTTTTGGCATGAGACTGTGGCTTCTAATGGTATTATAAACAAATAGTATTATATTCAAAGTATTCTACAATAATCCCCCCACACTGAGATATGTCAACAAGTCTTGAACTCAAGACTTACTGGCTTATGAGATCCTCCGAGAAGAATAATTTTGTTTCATATTAACCCCAAGGTGACAAATACAATTCATGGTTTGAGTTTATATGTACCAAGAACTTGAATGGTTCAGACTCTGTGGTACTCAGAGCAAACAGACTATCTACTTAACCATAAATGGCAAATTAATTTAGGGAACTTGGTGGTTTTCAACCAGCATTCCTAAGGCATGGGAAGTTAAGGAGCCAGAAGATATCCTGAAAGGATTATTACATAGGGAATTCCTAGAGTGATGTGGTCAGGAGACTAGAGATTTCTGCCTTCTTCTTGAGAGGAGGTTTTCATTCTCCTGAGAGTCTGGGTTTTCCAAGCAGTTGACCTCACGATGGCTGCCCAGATGGGGTGGGTTAGAGGAACAGAGAGAAAAAACTGGGTTCTTCAGATGACCTTTTCTTCTTGGTCTTCCCTTGCACTATGTCTGTGTTTCCCACCATATCTCTGGATAGTTAGGTTTTTTTTTTTAATATTTAGTTCTTTAATCATACTTGGCACCTCTTTTTCTTTGTCTTCACATCCTATTGCCAAGTTTGATCAGTTCTGCTTCAATCTGGTGTCAGTCTGCTTCCTTTTTAAGCCCTCAGACACTATCTTTGTTCATAGCTTCCTTAATGCTTTCCAAATCCATGACAGAGATCCCAATGGTTTTATTCAAGTCAAGCTTCAACTCTTTCAGAGTCGACTTCTTCTTAAAAGAACTTTTTCAAAACCTTTTTGTGATATCTTGCATTACTGATTAAAACACAAATACCTTTGATTTTAAATGCTTCTACTTAGCATGTCTATTTCTGTCCAAAGTAATCCCTGATAATATTTGTAGATTTACTTATCACTTGTTGTTAGGTGCCATTTCATCAGTTCTGACCCATAGGGACGCTATGCACAACTGAATGAAACACTGTCCAAGTCTACACCAGCCTCACAGCTGTTCCTGTGCTTGATCCCATTGGTGTAGCCACTGAATGAGCTGATCCAACTTATAGGAAACAAAATTTCACAGCTGCACACCATTCTCTTAAATCAGCCACCACAAAAACCAAGGTTTGAGGGAAAATACTTTCATGAAAAAATTTACTGTGACCAGAGAGAACTTTCCAAGTCGATGCCACAGAGTGCATTAACGCAGAGTGAGTTGCTCAATGCTCACATAGAAGGAAAAATGCGCATTATGAAAGTTCCACTTAAAGAAGGACGTAGGATGCCTGATGGAGCAAGATCAGGGCAATGTAGCCAAGGGAATTACTGAAACCTGAATGAAGATTGAACATGATAGTGGGACAAAGGGATAATAAAAGGAAATATAGGAAAGGACTACCAGGCAAAGGACATTTATAGAGATCTAAATACAGTCATGTACATTTTAAAATATATTTATATGTAAAGATAGGGAAATAGATCTATGTACATATATTTATGTTAAGTATTAAGGTAGCAGATCGACATTGGGCCTCTACTCAACTACTCCCTCCATGCAAGAGTACTTTGTTCTAATAACCTGGCATTCTGTGATGCTCACCTTTCCAACATGATCACTGAAAACAAAATGAGTACATAAGCAAAAGTAGTGAAGAAAGTTGACAATGCCTGGCTACCAAAAGAGATAGCATCTGGGGTCTTAAAGACTTGAAGATAAACAAGTGGCCGTCTACCTGAGAAGCAACAAAGCCCACATGGAAGAAGCACACTAGCCTGTGTGATCATGAGGTGTTGATGGGACCAGGTACCAGGCACCAAACACACAAAACAAAACAATTATATCAATGTGAATGAAGGGGATGGTGGAGTGGAGACCCAATGCCCATCTTGTAGACAACTTGACATCCACTTACCAAAGGGGTGACAAGGAAGAGACGAGTCTGTCAGAGTGCAGTATAGCACCAATGAAACATACAACTTTACTCTAGTTCTTCAATGCTTCCTCTCCTGCACTGTCATAACCCCAATTTTACCTTATAAATCCAGCTAGACTAGAGCATGTACACTGGTACAGATAAGAGCTGAAAACACGGGGAATTCAGGAGAGATAACCCCCTCAGGACCAACAATGAAAGTAGGGATACCAGAAGGGAAAAAGGAAGTTGGGGGGTGGGGTGGGGCTGATCACAATGATTGGCATACTGTGGACAATAGAAAAGTGGGTGAAATGAGATGGCAGTCTGTGTAAGATATGAAAAAATTTTAAATAAATTATTAAGTTTTCATTAGGGAGTGGGGGTTGTGGGGAATGACCTGATACCAAGGGCTCAAGTAGAAAGAAGATGTTTTGAAAATGATGATGGCAACATATGTATACATGTTCTTCACACAATGTATGCATGTATGGATTGTGATAAGAGCTGTAAGAGCCCTCAATAAAACAATTTAAAAAAGGAAAGAAAATAAAAAAGAAAGTTTCATCTACCAGAACTTTTTTCTGGGTTTTCTTTGGGAGGTTTACCCCCTCATATAATATGAAATATAGCCATCTTTGCCTCTAAGAAATACTCTCTCCTACAAGTGCTGAGTAAGTTTAGACAAATTCTTGCTTATTACTTTAAAAACATAACTAAATTCCCCGACTCTATACCATTACTCTCCTTGTACATTATATCAGAATTATCTTCTTTCTATCTCTAACCCTTGAACAATATTCAGTACTAGTGACACACTCCCATTTTCATACAAATAGATATCATTTTCTCCTCCCCCAAACTATACAAATTTACTTTTTCCTTTAGTGGCACTTCACATATTTTGTTTTACACTTATAATTTTATCTACATTTACCTTAGCATTAATTCTTATTATAAGACACACAAATTCTCTCCTCACAATGTTTAAAGGAGGCCTTGCATAGAATAGGTGCTCAATACATTTTTATGTAAGCTTAATTGTGTTCTCACCTACCCCAAGGTAATTGGGTAGCTACCTCTCTGGGAAGAAGGGATGGAAGAGTGGCCAAGTTGTCCCCAAGACTTTAAAATGGATACAGATAGAAGTCGGGGAGAAAAGCCCAGACCCAAGCTATCTAAGCAGTCACAAAAATCTTAGAACCCCAAAGAAATGCCAGTTAATCCCATGAATTTTCCGTGGTGAAATGTTAATTAGATAACCTCAAGAATTTCCCTTAAAAGTTGCACGTAAGGCTGAGCCCCGGTGGTGTAAGTGGTTGAGTGCGGGACTCTGCCCCGTGGGCTTGGCGGTTCAAATCCAGCAGTGACTCTCAGGAGCAGCACTGGGTAGTGCCCACGACCACCGAGGCAGTGATGCCCCCCCCAAAAATTTTTAAAAAGGGTTGCATGTAGAAGACCCAATCCAAGCATCTCACCCCTCCAAGGTGGTTTTGGTCCTCTGCCTGTGGTGACTGTGCAATGTGGATGTGTCAGAACTGCTGTGGCTTCTGTGGGCCATTGACTCAGAGCTCATTCTTGATTTGGCAGGTACTCCAGCCTGATTACATTTCCCTGGTCATCTTCAGCCCGGGTTTCAACCTGCATTTGAGGTTTTGAGAAGACACACAGACTAGGAATCTTGTCAAAGAATGGTGTCTATCCTTTCTCATGTGTCTAAGCTGTCATCTTAAAAAAAAAAATCCAGTTTTGTTTTGTTTAGAAGGTCAACATTGAGAGTGGGTATGTGATAAGAAGTGGGGGGAGGGAGGTTCTCATGTGGGTTTAAGATAGTGAATTAAGGGGCTGAGCCCTGATGGCTTAAGTGGTTGAGTGCGGGACTGTGGCCCATGGGCTTGGCGGTTCAAAGCCAGCGGCGGCTCTCGGGAGCAGCGCTAGGTAGCTCCCATGACAACCAAAGGGCAGTGATAACCCCCCCAAAGAAGATAGTGGATTAAAATAAAGTCTGAAATTATTTTACAGGCACTGGTGGCATAATGGGTTATGCAGTGGGTCACTAAGAACAAGGTCAGCAGTTCAAAACCACCAGCTGCTCCACAGGAGAAAGACAGGCTTTCTACTCCCGTAAGAATTTATAGACTCAGAAGCCTAGTGGGGTACAGTGCTGACCTTCCTGTAAGGTCACTGTGAGTTGGACTTGATGGTGGTGAGTTTGGATTTTGAGAATGTAACTTATATCCATTTTGAACTAAAGTAATTTAAATTTAATCTTAGACATGGCTGCTTCCCATCATCTACCATGTAAATATTTTTATTGAATGTCTAGTAGGTGTTAGGCACCTTTCTGGGCATTGAGATACGCTCCAGTGAATAACAAGCATTTTCCCCCTTCAAGACAGTTTGGGGGCACATCTGCCTGTGCTGATTGCCAGTCTATCATCTGCTGCCCTGGGCGTGGCAGCACACGACACTTGGACATGTGAGACACTCTCTTGAACATGCTGCCTTCCCCTACTGACCACTTGAGCGTCATGCAGGAAGGTTGGGTGAGGTGTCTTCTTACTGAGAGGGAAGCTTGAATGACCCACAGAAAGCTGAGGGAAGAAGGAGGACATCCAGTTTTGACCAGCGCAACATTCAACCAATTAAATGTCTGAATGGGATAGCTGCACGTCAGTGGGACTCGTTCCAGGAAGACATGGTCTACTTCACACCGACTGTGAGCCCTCCCTGAAGACTACGTGAATCTGTCCAGAGCTAGAAAATTGTTAGATCAACTCTGTTCTCCTTCCCCTTCAAAAAAAAAAAAAGAAAATAGTTAAGGGCCTGGATCTCTCTCCTTCACGAATCACACCTGCGCTCTGCCACCCCTGGCAGCAGAAGTGCTGACCTGTCTTGAGAATGGCTTTTCTGGGGGGTGTCAGCCTGGCCTGGGCCGCGTCCTGGTGGTGAAAGCAGCGGGGCAGGGGAAGCAGCAGCAGGAAGTCCAGGAAATCTCCTGAGACAGCCTGTTCTTGGACACTGGCCAATCTCTTTCTGCAGACTCATGAGATTCAGAGAAGCATTCAGATTACTGGAGAAATTGTTGGAGCAGAGCCTCAATTCTCAACTGTTTGAGGGTCATCACTGTCAAATGACCGGGACACAACTTTGGGTGCTCCAACCACAACTTGCAGCCCCGGTGCTCCAGCTTGGGGCACTTTTGACTCCACTGTTTGAAGAATCAGAAAACAGAAGAGCTGACCAAGCTGTGAAAGGCAATCAAGACTGGCTTCCTTTGCTAGAGCACAAATGTGCTGGCTCATGGAAGCACTGCTCATGAATGTGTGTGGGTCATGTGACGGGAGAGGCCCTGGTCTGTGTCTGGGAGACAACAAAGTGGCTGATTCTGGTGGAACAGGGAGTTTTTGGGGCCTTGGAGCAAAGCTAGATTCTGTGGCAGACTCCAGATGGGGCCCTGTAGCCATTGTTTGTTTGTTTGTTTTTCCATTTCTGGATCTAAGATAAAGAATTGGCACCAAACCACCGAACTTCACTTACTGTCATGAGAAAGAGGAAGATAGAAAGACAGAGAAAGAGAGAGACAGAGAGACAAGAGATAAAGGAATTTCTTCTCCCACATCTCTGGCAAATCTTGTTTTTTGATACAGTAAACTCTGTTCTTAGAAACTGCTGGGCTTTATGGCCAGGGTTTGCTAAAAGCACTGTGTTGGAGCCAGTGGAGAAAGACTGGACCCAGGCCTAATGCTCTGACCCATTCAAATCCTCCCAGGCACATACCCAAGCCCAGCACCTTTTCTTTTGTTTTCTGCTGCATCTAATCATCTCTGTGCATACTTTGAACACTAGCAATCCCAGGATATGTAGACTCAGTTTTATATTTATATTAAGAGCACTGGGCCAAGCACCCTCCCTACCTTAGAGAACATTGCTTATGAGGCCAGCATCTATCTTCCTCAAGCAAGACTGATAGGTCAATCTAATCTGGAGGAAGTTCAAGAGCCAGGCCAGACCAGAATATTGCCAAAACCCAGGGCTGGGTCCCAGACCCTAGGATTCCAGAGCCTAGGATTCCAGAAGCTCCCTCTGTCATTCTGCCCAAGCAAGAGCTCCTCACTAGGAAGGAGAACCTGAAAAAGGAGAGATGGGGGTGGCCAAAGGAAGGTATACTAGAGACCTAGAATGAGGTCTCTGAGTCAGAAGACATTGGTCTCAATATTGATCTTTAATTAAGGGTTATCATATAACCTGTTTGTTCTAAAGGCGTCCCAGGGTCACAGCATTACACACTCACTTGCCAACCTAAAGGTTGCTGGTTTGAATCCACCAAGCTGCTCCACGGAAGAAAGATCTGGCAACAAGCTTCCATAAATATTACAAACAAGAAAACTCAATGGGGTGGTTTGCAACAGTTATGGGTAGCAAAGGAAAATAAAATTATGTACACAGCACTACAACAGTGGGGAGCTACGAGCAGATGTTTGGATAGACATGCAGGCTGAATAGATGGGCGAGGGATAGTGAGAGTATATATGTAAATATAAATGTACAGGCTTGACAAAGAATGTCTATATATGTTTACTTATGTTGCAAAGGTATTCATGAATGTGGTATAGCGTACAGGAGACAACATTATTAAAACTTCTTAGACATAATCAAACACCTTAAGGAAACGATTTGCTTATGGTGGTGGTGGTGGGGGGGGTGCATCAGAATCACCATCTGTTGAAACCAAGGTCAATTGGCACCACACAGACAATGTTCACAAAGGCAATGTTCTATGTCTTAATTTGGCGAGTACCTATGGGTCTTCAATGTTTGTGAGCAGTCAACTAAGAAGCAACTACTCGTCTCTTCCTGTCGAGAGGAGAAAAGTGCCATGGAAATCAAAAGACATGTGGAAAGAATTAGACCACTGGACTAATGGGCCACACAAACATGAGTCTCCACAACCCCAGACCAGAAGAATGTGATGGTGTCCAGCTACCATTATTAATTGCTCTGAGAAGGATCACAGTAGAAGATTCTCAATAGAGCCAGAGAAAAATGTGGTAAAGACTTATAAGAGAGATCAGTCCCTGGTCAAATAGAGACTGGTGGAATCCCCCAACGCCTCTACCCCCAAACTAGGACTCTTATTCTAGACAGGAAAATAACCAATAGTTTAAGATCCAGAGGGAAGCATTGGGCCAAGGACCGAGTTTAGCATTGGAGAGGGAGAAATGGAAACAGGAAGCACAGGGAGGAAGTAGGGTGAGTGATGGAACAATGAGGGGATTGCAATGCATGGGTTGAATTCAAATAGTATGAACTGCTGAGTATAAAGCGGTAGTCTCTCAGGCCACATTAATACACAATAATAAGTTTTAAAAAAGAAAGGAAGGAAGAAAACAACCCCCCTCAAAGGCAGTTCTAGTCAGTCATACAGGAACTGTGAGTTGGAGCCACCTGATTGGCACTGACCAACAACACCAGTCCTTGGCAATGTCACAAGTCCCTGGGAGCAGTGGATCCGCATGGCTGATCATCTGGATGGCAGCTATTCAAGAGAATTACAAAGTGTAGTTGGAGATGTATATGCCCAGAGCACTTAATGTGGCTATCTAACGACAGCTCAGACAGTTATTTTTCCTTGGTGATAGACACACTCGTACCTACTCTTTACCAATCTGCAATGCAACTAAGCACTCTCACTTATTTAATCGACGTTGCTGCGGATAATCAAGATATATTGAAAACCCCTTCCCCAAATCTGGATGTGGCCTACACATTCAACTTCTGCAAGGGAGGGGGGCCTGCAAAGTTTTTATCCCTTCCTCTTTCTGAACAAATGGTACTTATTAGCTCTTCTCCCCAAAACAAAAATGGAAAAATGAGACACACAGCAAATCTTGCCACATTGATTTTTTCCTGACTGTCCAGACAGGCAGGGGAGGAAATCACCAGTCATTCACCCTGGGGCCATTGTTGCAATATGACTTTTGCCCTGGTGTTTAAAACTAATAGCCTTTTACAAGTAAAACCGTAGCTATTAAAAACAACAATAACAACCAAGCAAACCATAAAATAAAAAATTTCAAGGACCAGCTAATGACCAACATTTCTAAGCAACATCCAAAGTAACAGTATTGCTGGAATCATAATGTGGTGCAACTCTTCCATCTGCATGATCTCATTTAACTCATATGATGCCCCTCCCAGGACAACGAGGCCCAGTTTTACCCTCCTCATTTTCCCCGTTGGTGGCTACTCACAGACATTTTGTAGATCCAGCTCCCACCCAGCAGTGAGTCAAAAGGAAGATGTGGTGGTGCACTTCCCCTATTTAGCCATCAAAAATCTGCGGAGCAGAGTTCTGTTCAGACACCCTTGAGAGCGCTGTGAGTTGGAATTGACTCAGTGGTCCCTTTTATTGATTTTTTTTTTTTACAATGTGTCTACAGGGTAGACACGGAGTTGCCTCTCTCAGATGCCCTAGCAAAGAAGGGCTTTTGCCCCGCTGTGGGGAGTGTGGTTGGTTGGTAAACAGACTTTAACTGCCACTTCCTTCCCAAGTTGCTGAGCACCCAAGAGCTGCCTCTCTGGAGGCTGCAGCCTTCTTAGGCAGCTCACCTCTCAGGCTGAGGGGCGAGAGCTACCCCTATGCCGTTGAGCAACTCTGGCATGTAGAAGCCCTATAGAACAGCGGTCTCAACCTGTTGATGGCAAGCCCTTCGGGGGTGGAATGACCCTTTCACAAAGGTTGCCTAAGGCCATCAGAAAACATTCATTTCCGATGGTCTGAGGAACCGAGACACTGCTCCTCTAGCCGTCCCAGGCAGGTCTGCCTACATGTAGATATGTCCACATACAAATACCCAGCGTGAAGACTCTTATCCATGCTACACCATGTTTCAAGACAAAATTTCATTGGTTTGTAAGTAGAAATAGATATTTCACAGTATATAATGACAGATTATTTTTGTGATGAGTCAATCTGCTTTAATTAGGTTCAATATTTAACAATGAAAATACATCCTGCTTATCAGATATTTCCATTATGATTCATAACAGTAGCAAAATGACAGTTATGAAGTAACAACGAAAATAATTTCATGGTTGGGGGTCACCACAACATGAGGAACTGTATAAAAGGGTTGGCATTGGGAAGATTGAGAACCCCTGCTATAGAGGTTATTTTAGTTTTAACTTGTTCCCACAGAGCTTCTGGTGGATTTGAACATCCATCCTTGCAGTTACCTCTCAAACCCAACATTATCCCCAGGATTCCTTGGAAAGAGGTGCAGAGGCCAGGTGTTTGTGTTACTGCCAATAACTACACAGGCAATACTCTGCCAGGCTGGGCATTCTGTGGCCAACCTTGCCCTGACTTCTTCCTTTGTTCAGTCTTGCTTCTGCACCCTGTTCTTTGACAATAATCATTCTTTTTTTTTTTTGGCATCACTGCCCTCTGGTGGAAATAAGTCCAGCCTTGCTCCTGGAGAGCTGTTGCTGGATTTGAACTGCCAACCCAATGGGCCACAGTCCCACACACAACCACTATGCCACCGGGGCTCAGCCCGACAATATTCATTCTTTTTTTTTTTTTTTGTGGGCATCACTGCTCTCCGGTGGTGAGAGTAGGAGGCCCAGCCCCACTGCTGGAGTTGAACCTCCGTCCCAGTGGGCCGCAGTCCCATGCACAACCACTACACCACTGGGGCTCAGCCCTTAATATTCATTCTTAATAATCATCTACATCTCAAATTTTGTCACAGCACCTCCTTCCAAAATAACTTACCTATGGACATACCATGGATGGTCAGATCCACAGAATGGCTATGTCTTAAAGGACACATCAATGATCAAGGCCACAAGGAATGTGCAGGTGCAAGTTAAAGATGGGCTCTACCCTGAAGGCGGAGTCTGATGGTAGAAGAGACTGATAGCAGTAGCGATGATGTCGTTGTGATTCGGTGCCATTGAGTCAGTTCTGACCCGTGGAGAGCCACTGCACAGCAGAACAAAACACTGCCCAGTCCTCCATCACCCTCGACATTGCCCTAGGTGGGGGCTCATTGTCGCAGCTGCTGTGTCAATTCATCTCCTTGAGGGCCTTCCTCTTTTTTTGCTGTTGTTTTTTTCCGCTTTACTAAACGTGCTGTCCTTCTCCAGAGACTGGTCACATCTGAGCAACATATTCTAATATGTAAGACAAAGTCTCACTGTCTTTGCTTCTAAGGAACACTATGGACACACTTTTTCCAAGACAGGTCTGTTTGTCCCTTCAACAGATCATGGTACTTTCCATATCCTTTTCCAGTACCACTATTCAAATATATAGATTCTTCTTCAGTCTTCCTTATTCACGGTCCAATCTCCACAGGTATATGAAGCCACTGAAAATACCATGGCCTGGGTCAAGTGCACCTTCGTTCTCAAAGTAGCAGTCTGGCTTTAAGGAGGCCTTGTGCAGCAGATTTACCTAAGGCACCTTTAAAAATCTCTTTACTGTGCTTCCATCAGCAGCGATTGTGTATCCAAGATAAAAATCCTTGACAACTTGAACCTTTTCTCCATTTATCACAATATTACCTATTGGTCCAGTGGTGAGGATTTTGGTCTTCTTTTTATTGAGTCATACTCCATACTAAAGGCTACCATCCCTGATCTTCATCAGGAAGTGCGTCAAGTCCTTCTCACTATCAGCAAGGAAGGTTATGTCACCTGCAGATTGCAGGTTGTTACTAAGCCTTTCTCCAATTCTGATGCTAAATTCTCCTTCATACAATCCAGCTTCTCTGATTACTTTCTCAGCATACAGATTGAGTAATTTTGGTGAGCGGATATAGCCCTGATATGTAACTTTCCTATATGTAAATATGCGATATTTAATAAATATTGAATAAAATATGCATGATTCCCTGTTCTGTTTGCACAACTGTCTCTTGATCCATGTACAAGTTCTGCAAGAGTACAATGATATATTCTAGAATTCCCATTCTTCTCAAGGCCACTCATAATTTGTTATGATCCACACAGTGCAATGCCTTGGTATAATTCGTGAAACATGAGTATAAACAACTTTCTCATATTCTCTGCTTGAAGCCCAAATCCATATCTTCTTTGTCAGGTTGGCACAAAAAACTTGACTATCACATCACACTCCTGATAGCAATTAAATTGTTAATCTGAGATTCTTCTTCATTTGCAAAATGTCAATAATGATTATTTTAATGACTTAAGGTCACAAATCCATTAGCACTCTACTACTAACGGAAAGACTGGCAACCAACCTACTCAAGGACCCTTGGAGACAGCCTGGTGACCTATTTTTGAAAGATCAGAGCCAAGAGAACATGATGGAGCTGTTCTATTCTGACACACTGGGCTAGCATGAGTCAAAATCTCTAGACAGCAATATGATTGTGACTTATTATTGTTATACATTTATTAGTTTTCATTTCATATGTGATGTGCCCATAGATCCTAGTTTATTTTATTAAAGGATAACTTGGGAAGTTTCTTTTCTAGTTTTAATTTCAATCACTACTTAAAAAAAAAACCAAACAAGCAAAGATAACAGCGAAAATGTTGATCTCAGCAAAATGACCATCAGAAACCAACATTATTTTAAAGGGCCCTTCTTTTTCAAGCATTCCAATAGTACATTTTCGGACCTTGGTCCTGACTTTCATGTTATAAAAATACCGACTCCAAGGCCCAAGGAAAAGCCCATGGTTTCAGCACCCTTGTTCTAACTGGAGGACTGACTGTTCTCATCGGGCTGATGCAAGCATGGAATGGGGAAATGAATATGAGAATACTTTGTGAGACACTGGAGGGAATGGAAGACGACGGCGAGGGTGATGATGTTGTTACTATTTGTGATGGTGACCAGTTTCTTGGCCCCGAATCAGTGACTAATATGGTGAACTTCTGATCTCCACTAGAGCTGTACTTGTCCTAGAAGAAACAGGGCGGTCTTGGGAAAAGGATACAGTATGAGACACAGGACTGGCGAGGACCTGTCTCAAATCTGAAAAGTATCAAGCAGCTTCCGTGTTGTTTTCATTCTCTGCATACTTCTTTTTTCATCTTTGCCATGCAGCCTTGTACTAAATCTGCCTTTCTGCGCAGTATAGGTGGGTTCTGTTCTCTGGGCTATAGAGCAGAATGTTCACATTGGTCACAGGTAGAATAGGGAAAACCGGGGGCAAGACTCTGAAGAAGGTCTGCCTCGTCACCTTTAGGGGCGTTTCATGAGTTTCTTCTCTCAAACCCACAGACTCTTCATTTCCTGAGGTTAGCGTTCTCTTGAAAAGCAACATACTTGAAGAGAAATGCTTTGGGATCTGACTAGAGACCAGAACGTTTGGTCTTGATTCAGTTAACTGAACTTCTGTGCGACAATGGACAAGTCCCTTGTCCTTATGCTTCTCCTCACTTGGCAAGTGAAAGGAATAGTACCAGAACTACCTAAACTGGAGGGCTGTGGGCTGAATTTAACTTGCACATATACTTGGGCCAACACAGACTTAAAGACTTTGAAATAAAATGTTTAATGTGTATAATGGGGCATATACTCAGACAGACATAATCCTCACCACTCTCCATTGTTTTTCCAAAATATTGAGCTAACACAATGTATTAGTACATTATGGATTTAGTGCCTCTTCTTCTTCTTCCTTTTTGATTCATTCACTTCTATAGCAAATATCTCACTGTTACTAAATGCCAGGGATGTACTAGATCCAGAAGCTATAGAGAGAAATGTGATATCAATCCTTGAGGAAGTTCTACTTTGGTGAGGAAGGCAGAGGAAAATATTGTGAAAACACATAGAGGTGACTTGGGAGCTCAGAGGAGAGGGTTATGAATTACTTTTATTAGACAGCGTGGGAATATGAAGGCTACAGAGATGAGTGGCAAATTGGAAAATTTAGATAAAAAGTAAGCAGATGTGATATATTTATTAATCTTCAAAAAAATTTTTTTTAACAGGAGAAGAAAAGTATCACTTTCCATATTGGAAATACAGTTCCAAGATGATGTAAAGTTAAACTTTATATATAAGTTAATCTCGATGGCCCAATTCCCATTTTAGTGAATGATTTAGGATACCCTTTACTGTGTTACTCATAGTCTCCCATTTCTCTCCCCAATCTCCACCCCACCCACCCTTCACCAAAAATAAATAAATAAATAAATAAATAAATAGATAAATAGATAAATCAGTAATGATAATGATCCTCACTTTCTTTTCCTCAGATTTGCCCCAAGGGCATATATTTTTTTCTCTTTCATTTTCTGCCTCCCATAACTACCTCTAGGGATCGCTTTCAGGCTAGGAAGGTGACCGGAGGTAAGGACAGGGAAAAGACTCACCGGTTGCTACGTCCTTTGCCTTTTACTGCTCATTGTTCAGAATTCTTCAGAGAAGCCTCCATAATCTCCTTAGAAAGCTTGACTGACTCAGGAAGGTAGTCATTTTGGTTCATCCTCATATCTCAGAGATATTTTCTTTCCCTAAAGAACTTTGCTTGAATTGAGGAAGCAGTATCATCTCCATTTTGAGTGACAGTTCTCAATTATAAGGGGATGAATCAGACATCACTCATTTTTTATCTCTCCCACTATTTTAAAAAAAGCAAACAATTTTACTGACATATAATCACATATTACATAATTCAACAATTTAAATAGGTTGAAAAGAATTGGGAAATCAGCACTACAATAAATTTTAAAACATTTTCTTCTTTGTACTTGTTATTATTAGCTCTCTATTTCTCCTCAACCTGCCCTGCTCTGTCAAAAAGCTATTACTCCAGTTGCTATCTCTATACATTTATGTATTCTGGATTTAATATACAGAAAAGCATACCAATGCCCTCTCCCTCAACCTAATAACAACAAAAATAAGACATAGACCAGCCTCATTGAAAGGTAACAGAAAATAATAAAATTAGAACAAATTTTAAATGGATATTTAAAACAAATTTTAAATGGATATTTAAAACAAGTTTTAAAGGGA
Source organism: Nesogale talazaci (assembly GCA_004026705.1). Classification (NCBI taxonomy): domain Eukaryota; kingdom Metazoa; phylum Chordata; class Mammalia; order Afrosoricida; family Tenrecidae; genus Nesogale; species Nesogale talazaci. The sequence continues at coordinate 114,991 of PVJH01000761.1, read as the reverse complement.
TAATAAATGAAAAGATATAAATTTGTGCCTACCTACATCTTCTGTACTCCACATTCCAATGCATTCTGTCTAGTCATATCCCTGGTCAATGGTCACAAGGGATTCATAGGAGGCTTAGTCTAAGAGGGACACTGTAAATGGCTTTTGGGATTTCAGTATCATCCAAATCCTTCTACAAGTTGTGTGTACAGAATTTAAGCTCTGATACCTTTCCTTCCTCTCATCTTTGATTTTATTATTTACAATCCTTAGATCACACAGGCTGGTGTGCTTTTTTTTGGTTGGACTTAGCAGTCACCTCACTTAGATAATTGCTTATTTTAAGACAAGCCTTAAGACCCTAGTTGCTATTGTTTCCAGTAGTCAGATTTCCTCACCATAGCACCTATATCTCCAGTGATCTCTTCATGTCACTCTTGTTTCTTGAAGGGAGTTTTCCACATTGTCTGTACAAGTTACCTATCTATTTACATATGACTTCTATAAATGGACTCCTGAGAGAAGACAGCCAGTCTTCTAGCACAAGTTGAGTTTGCTCTTCTATTCTGAAGCCTCTTTTTCTTCCCCTGAATCAGGCCAGATGTATTAGACCAGATTGACTAGAGAAAACACACTCAGGGATATCCATAGATAAGTATAGGAAAGAGATTTCTATGAAAGAGTAATTGTATGTTGAGAAAGCATCCTAACCCAGTCCAGATCAAGTCGATAAGTCCAAAATTTGCCTACATGTCTGACACAAGTCCCTTAATTCCTCTTCAGAATCACACAGAACATGCAATGATCCTGATGTAAGAAGATCATGGGCCAGTGAGTGAAAAGACTTGTGGATCCATTGGCAGTGGAGGCATCTCAGTACTGGTGAGTCTCCGTGTGGTTAGTCAACAAGAATACCAAGGCAGAGAGACTATGGCCCACCTCCAGGGTTACAGAGAGAAAGTTCCCAGAATCTTCATGAGAAGCCCATGCCCATGAGGAGGCATCATCAGGCTATGTGGCAGTCATGTGCTTATGTTAATTTTATGATTGAAATGTAGGAGTGGAGTCTAGTCTGTTAATCTGAAGATAGCCATTGAGTAGCCAATGAGGCCTTTGTGTGGACATGGCTTTCTCCTGAGACTTCTGGGAAAATCTCACAATATTTCCCTCATGAAGATGAGAAGCTATCTTCCCCAGTGGTTGGGAGTTAGTCTCAGAGACGATGAATCATGGACAAGGCAAGATGGCAGCATCTGAGAAACTGGAGGAGCTAGCGAAGAGACCACACAGCTTTACCCTGATGGAGCCAGACTCTGAAGCTGGGGTGGCCACATGGAGACCTCTGCCAGCGATGAGCTGCTTCTGCTGTTGATGCACCCTGAGGTTTCAAGCAAGAAGCCATGTGGAGACCCCTGCCAGTGCTGGGATTCTGCACCCACTGACCTGTGACTTTGTGAGTCGGAAGGAGACTTTATAGACTGATTTTGGGCATATGGGTTAATATCGGACTTATGACTTTTAACTGGACTGGGCTGGGATATTTTCTCAATGTCTTGTTCCTCTTGTATATAAACCTTTTCCTTATATCCACATGCGGGTCTATGAAATTTGTTCCTCAATTTACCTAGGACTACCTGGACTAACACAGGCTGTGATCTGATTGACAGACTAGATGCCACCCCTGCACTTATTTATCAAGTTGACATGAAATTATGTAATTATTTGTGTTAATCCTGAATGACTAGAGAAGAAAAGTCACAGAATTTTTAATAAAATTCTCACATGTATATAAGAGCTTTATATATAAGAGCAGTTGAATATTGAGAAAACACCTCAGTCCAGTCCAGATCAAGTCCATAAGTCATATTAGTGCATATGTCCAATATCAATTTATGAAGTCCTCTGCAGATTCACGAAACACATGCAAAGAAGCCAAATTCAGGAAGATCACAGGCCAGTGGGTGGGAAGTCTTGTGAATCCAGTGGCATTGTAAGCATCTCAGGGCTGGCAGGGCTCTCCACGAGGCTCCTCCATATCCCCGGGCTCTGGCTGCATCAGGATAACTTCATGTGGCTTGTCAACAAAAATGTCTCACAGGGACTGAGCTTCTATCCCACCTCCAGTGAGCTATTTATCTCCTTAGCACCTCCAAATAAGGTCATCAAGCTGTGGCCTGATTGACAGACTAAACTCCATCCCTTCACTCATTAGTCTCAAATTGGCAACAGATTATATAACTACCACAGAAGCCAAATGCAGGAAGATCACAGGCCTGTGAGTGGAAAGTCTTGTGGATCCAGAGACAGTCGAAGCATCTAAGCTCTGGCATGGGTCTCCAAGTGGCTCCTCCAGCTCTAGGAATCTAGCATAGCTCCCTGTGTCTTGTCATCAGGAATACCAAGCAGAGAATGTGTGTGTCCCACCTTCAGTGACTTGTTTATCTCCATAGAGCCCCCAAGTGAAGTCATCAAGCAGTGAGTCCACCCCATTCACTCATAATAGTCTCCAGTTGACACCACATTATGTAGCTACCATGCTACTACAGTGGCTGAGGCCAGAGGTAGGCCAAGTATCATCCAGACTAAATCTGGCCCACTGTCTATTATGAAGCATACCTTTAACTAAGAAAGAGTTTTGCATTTTTTTAATTATTGGGAAAAACGAGATAAAATATGAATGATCTTTCATTTCATGTGATAATTATATGAAATACAAATTTGTGTTCAAAAGTATAAAAATTTTATAGAAATTCATGTTTTTTGTTACATATGCACTTATATATAATATCTTTAAATTGACTTCTTTAACTATAAAACCTTATCTGGCCCTTGATATCAAATGTATGGCAGGTGTGTTTGCTTTCCTGAGAAGAAACAGTGGAGCATCAGAAGACCACATTTATGAGCCTCCAGGGGTTCCCTGAGGGTGTCCCATGCTTTTCACAGTACACTAAATTCAACGTGCTATTCTCTATGGAAAGTTAAAGTGCATGTTAAGACTCTCTTAAGCACCCTCGACCAGCCCTCTTCACTAGGACTTTCTGCAGTGATGAAGGGGTTCTGCATAGCTAAAAAAACAGTAGCAACTAGTCCCAGGTAGTTATTGAGTATTTGAAGTATGGCTAGTATGGCTAAAAAACTGAATTTCCTATTTGATGTAATGTTGATTAATCTAAATGTGAGTAGCTGTGTGTGGTGAGTGGCTAGTTCATTGAGCAGGACCACTCCAGCCCCTTTATCAGTGTCAAACTGCCAGCCCACCTTGTTGTATTGTGCCTTGTTTCATTGTACTTTGCAGATATTGCAATTCTGCAAATTGGAGTCATAAGCAGCTTACATCCAGCAAGTCCATCTGAGTCATTTTCCCAGCAGCATGCGCTCCTTTTGTGTCTCAGTCACATTTTGATAATCATCACAATATTTCAAGCTTTTTCATAATGCTATTGCTCACTTAGTAGCCCTAGTGGTGTGGTGGGTCATGCATTGGGTTGCTGCCGGCAAAACCAGTAGTTTGAAATCACCAACCACTCTACTGGTGAAAGAGGAGACTTTGTAGTCCTGTAAAGCTGTCTAGTCTCTGAAACTACTGGATCTGATAGGACCACTGGGAGTTAGAATTGATTCAATGGGGTTATTTTTTTAAAAATCGCATACTTAATAGCCTACAGTATAGTGTAACCATTATTTTTATGTGCAGCAGGAAACAAAACTATTCATGTGACTATTTATTGTGATATTTATTTAGATTGTCTGGAACCAAACTCACCATATTTCTGAAGTAAATGGGTAATTCAGGGGGGAAATAAGAGGCATTTTGGGGATCAACAATCAGAGATCCTACAAAGAACCCTGATTTTTGACTGCCATCTTTATCTAAGGCCACTAGAACAGAAATACCACGCATAGATGGTTTTAACAAATGGAAAGTCATTCTCTCACAGGTAAGAGGTTAGGAGGCTGAATTCTAGGTGCCAGCTCTGGGGGAAGTTTTTCTTCTCTCCTTCTGTTTGTTCTCAGGGAAAATCCTCGTCTCCTTTCCACATCTGTGGGCCTAGCGTCCTTTGGAGATCTCCATGGGTCTTGTCAACAAGTTTCCCCCTGGTCTAGGAGTTCTTAGGGCCAGGACTCGTGGCCTAAGGACACACTGCTACCAGCTCTTTCTTCTTGATGGTACTGAGGTGTTTCTGATCTCTGCTGGCTTGTTTAATCACTTTCATGTCTCCAAAATATTGCCTCAAGATACAACCTAGTCCAGTAGATTATAGTCTGCCTCATTAGCATAACTTCTAATATTTCCCTTTTAACATCATGTTTTTATTATTATTTTTCATGTTTTCATTTTAAAAAATCATTTTATTGGGGGCTCTTACAGCTCTTATAACATTCCATACATCAGTTGTATCAAGCACATTTGTATATATATTGCCATCATCATATCCAAAGCATTTTCTATTTGAGTTCTTGGTATAAGTTCTTCTTTTTTCCCCTCCCTCCTCCACTCTCGCACCCTGGTGAATCTTTGATCAATTATATATTGTGATTATTATTTCATATCTTACACTGTCCATTGTCTCCTTTCACCCACATGTCTGTTATTCGTCCCCTTGGGGGGACATCTTGTTCTTATGTGCCATCAGTACACTAGTGACCTAAGGTAGAACAGAATAAAACTCTGTCCTGTTCTATGTACTCCTCACAATCATTGGCATGCCTGATTGGCATTTTAGGGTTACTTAGGATTTACAGCACTGAGGATCCCACAGCAGATCATAAAATAGAGTATAATTACAAAACACTGCGAATCATGGCCTAGTGAAGATGACACATATCTGGGGCAGGTAGGAGGGCACACAATTCAATCCATAATGCATACTGATTGATTCTTTATTTTTACTTGCTGTTGATTGAGTAGTTACTATGTACCAGACATTTTTTTCCAGTCATGTAGACATTAACAGCATCATAAAGTTTCTCACATCAGGAGTTGCAGTGGATGAAATCCATAGATTTCTGTCTAAGTAACAATACTATCCTTTCAAAATGGTTTTCTTGTCCTTTGCTTTCAATTTTTGAACTCTGGAACCTGCTACATCACCTCAGTTTGCAGATCCTGATTAACCAAAACCAAATTCCCTGCCAATTCAAATTCATTCTGACTCCCAGTGACTCAACACGACAGAGGAGAACAAGTCCTGAGGGTTTCTGAGACTGTCACTCTTAAGAGGAATAGGAAGCCTCTTCTCTCTTCCACAGAATGGCTAGTGGTTTCGAACTGCCGACCTTCTTCCTCGAAGGGGTGAAGACTGTTTCTCCAGACATGTTACTAGTTGAAACATCTCTGACAAAGACTAGCTGTAAGACTGTATACAAGACTATATACTCAGAACAAACACTTCATTTTTATAGGATTGGGATCAGACATCAGAAGTAAAAAAAACCACACATTTGTCTCTATCCCAAACATAAAGCCACCTTTTTTTTCTAGCCCAGAGCAGTAAACAGACACAGGGACATAACCATTGGGTCATCTCTGTTCTTTAGAACTTGATCAGTGACATAATTGTGCTGTGCCAGGCTCTGAGCTGATAATATTTCCCTTTAGGAGGATTTGGATTCTTCTGATAATTTTTTCAACTTCCTGTGGCAGCACAGCAGTGAACAACACCTTGTTCGCCTTTGTGGCAACACTGGATAAGGGTTTCATCACAGACCTTTTCTTTGTCGTCTCTGAAAACATCCCCAAACTCTACACAGCAGCATCTTGTCTTTGCTAGTCCAGCAATTGATAGTTGCCATTTCTTTGTTAAAACCTGACATCTTTTTGGTGGGAAGAATTTGATATTCTTCACATAGAATCTTCTTAGAGGTGGTGGGCAGAAGTCCAGGTACACAGATCTAGGGACAAATCGGAGATTGTGTTTTGTGTGTGGGCAGATTCTGAGGTGCCACGAGGGGGCACTGGATGGGAGCCCCAGCAGAAATATGGTCAAACCCTTCCCCTCCCTCAGCTCCCTCACCTCACTGCAGGATGCTTTTATAGTTCCAAAGCAGCTGTCTCCCATAGGGCCAATAGGGGCCCCGTGAAAGTCATGCTCTGCTTGTGCTCATAGACTGGGACCAAATGGACTCATGAGGCCTTAATGGAACCAGCTAGCAAAAACAACAAAAAGACAGCCTTTCATCCTACAGCTAGGATCACCTGTGATGTCAAACTAAGAGAGGAGGTTAAGGGACAAAGGGCGGAAGGGAACCAGAGGGCGAGAGGGAAAGAAAGATGTCGGTTTCTGGGAGTGTTTGGCCCATTTGCAAGAATATAGAAGTGTAGAGAGACTGGGATGCCTGCTTACATTTCAAAGAGCCTCAGTAGACATTTGCTTGTTCTATATCAACCCGTCCCCACCCACACAGTGACCGTCCACAGGAGAGATCTGTATTTGTAGTGCATGTATATTTTTTAATGCATTGAAAGCATATTTTTTAAAGTGTACATGCATTTTTTAAATGAAAATTCGAAGTACCTAGCCAAGTATTATGTCCATCACTAAAGTTGGAAGAGACCCTCTTCGTTCTTTGGGCTAGGAGACATTTAGGAAGTTGGCTTATTAATACTGAAATAAGGTTGAAAAAACTGACCATGGATACATGAGATCTGAAATGTTAGGTCCTGGGCTTCTGGAATTTGGCTCCAGCCTCATCAAAGGGAATGGCAAAAGAGTTGAGCTCTTTCCTCTTGGAGAGGCTGAGGGTGGCCAGATGTCATTAAGAATGAGAAAACAGCTGTACCACACAGCTTCCATTTTGCTCAGGACAGACCAAGAGTAAAAGGGCAGAATCATCAGCAGAGAGGATTTTCACTGAAGACCACCCCCTGATGCAAAGGCTGGTGCCTCCCGGCCGAGTTCCTTTGTGAATCTCTCCAATGCTGAGTGGATGGAGGAGCATCTGCCTGAGAAAGATGAAGGACGAAACTCAGAGCCAGTGGATATGCTCTTCCTGTAAAACTCCAAACTCAAGGCCCTCCAGTGCATGCGGGCTCATCGTGACTATAAGACAGGTAGCACTGCCCTGCAATTCTGCAGACCTCTGCTTCGCAGCCCGACATGTCACCCACGAGACCACAGGGACCTTTGGGGGCTTAAGGCTGCATGTTTTCCTTACTGAACTCATAGAGGCCCAGTCTCCTTCTTGCAATGGATGCTATCAAGGATCTGCCTAATGTGTCTTGTTCAATGGCGCCTTCAAAGTATTATGCAACACCAAGAGATTTCCTCCCCATAAGCAGCAGACATTCTTCATATCCTGCAAACATTACAAAAATGTGAGGATCCCATGAGTATCATGGGCTGGGACTCCTAAGAGCTGAGTCCAGCTCCTAGCTATGTTGCTATTTGACTGTGAAACATTGGGTGAGTTGCTTAACCTTTTTGAATCTCATGCATATCACCTATTTCGGGAAGGATCTATGACTGGGTCATCTCTAAAGCCCTTCCTCCTATTAATATTTAATAGCTCCACTGTAACCTCTGTTTTCCCCTGCTACCCCTGGCTGTGAGAAGAAATAGGTTGGCATTATCAGCAGGAGTGACTGTTTCATTGTTTGTACCTTCCTCTTGGTGTGATCTCTGCCCACAGTTTGTTTCCAGGACTCTCCAGACCCATGCCCCCCACCCCCATGTGCTCATGTGATACCACCCAGCAATTGCCATGTGCTTCCTCTTCTGCCTTGACCCTCTTATTGACCTTCACTGTCTGAGAAGCCACCAGAGGACACCTTGGTGCCACTGTGCCTTCCATGCCAGTGCTGGGGACTGTGCACTGTGGCTGCCTCCCAGTCTATAGATCTGTGAGTCAACAGGTACCGCCTCAGAAGACATCACTGTGCTCAAGTGTCACAGCAGTCTGCATAGAAGCAAAGAGAATGTCCCACCTTCCCAATCCCAGTTACCCTTTTGGCCCCCTGCCACCAGAATTATGAGGTCTGTAGCCTCTCTTGCTTTAAAAACTGGTTGCTGTAGTTTCAGCTTGCAGATTCTTTGTCCACAGGTTCAGGCAATGGGAGCGGTCTCGTGATGTCTGAGATAGCCAACCCCACTCTCACCAGGGTCTACACTGCTGCTGCCAGAATCCCCATGCAGAGTGCCTCTTGTCTACTTTTCTGTGATCTACTTCCAGACTGGTTGGAGTTCCGGATATGTGCATTATTTAGGTTGAAGTGGGGGTGGGGGTGGGATGGAGACGACAACCTTGATATGCTATTTAAAGAAAGAAACAAAGATATCACGGGAATCTTGAAGCTATTCATTTTGAAGACTATTCATGGAAGCAAGGAAATCAAACCCAGCATCCTTGGATGTACACCCTCCACACACAAACTTGGGCTATTGTTTCTTTCATAATGATAATGAACCCTTGGGACTATGAGAATGGAGCATTCATTGGTGCCTAGCCCAATAACCATAGCCTTGTGTCAGATATCAAGAGGAAATAAGAACAAAGTCATATTGTCAGGAAACATGAAGGCTCACCCAAACACAGCAGGGCTCCATAAAAATTATTTTGGAATATTTCCCCTCCAGGTCTGCCTATTTGACTTGATGCCTGGTCATACTGGGACAGAAGAACAGTCACATGGCTCCTCTTTCACAAAGAGAAACATGAAGAGGAGACTCAGGAACCACAGGGTGAACGACGACTCATGAGACAACTACAGTTCTGTCCTTACTCTTCTCCCCCTCCTCCAGTGCTCTCTTCAGGACCCAAGCCCAAGGTTAACTTTATGTGCACTTGCCACCAGTAGAAAAGGTTGATTTCATTTAGACACATGCCTTACCTACTCATTTCACCAATGGAGCATCTGATGAGAATAGAAAATTCCCAAGGCCAATTCAGGGAGAAAAGGCCAAGATCACAAACACAGAATTCTCCATAATGCATGGCTGGGCTGGAGGAATTGTCAAACTGCAATCTAAACTGGACTCTGTCATTAATAAGATGGCGCTTTAAATCTATTTCCTTGATTTCAGATGGACAATACCAAAGCAGATTTATCTTACCCTCTTGGTGTACATGAAGACCTGTGGTGGCGTGGCACTCAGGTCAGTGGTTCAAACCCATGAGCTGCTTCTTGGAAGAAAGATGAGGTTATCTGCTCCCATCAAGGTGTACAGACTCAAGAAATCCACTCCAGGAGTCATGTGAGTGGGAATTGCCCTGAAGTTAGAGATGTTGAGATCTGGAGTATATGGAGGGTGTTGTGGAGGGGTGTCTAAGTCACAGTTATGGCAAGATGGGATTGTTCAAGAGTTAGAATGTATCAAGACTTTCTGAGGGAATTTTTATTTTGCTAATGTGCAGGAGAAGCCGCGGCCTTGGCAGTTCAAATCCAGCGGTGGCTCTCAGGAGCAGTACTGGGTAGTGCCCACAACCACCAGAGGCAGTGATGCCCCCCCCTAAAAAAAAAAAAGTTCCTGCAGGCAGGGCTTGTTTCAGACAAACATGCCTAAACACGGGCCTGTGGTCAGAGGCTGCTGCAGCTAAGCTTTTTAAGTACTACCTTTACTTCCGTGTTGTTAGAGTGCGGGCATAAAAAAAAAAGAAAAGAAAAGAAAAGAAAAAGGTCCATGAGGAAAATCTAGACCTGAAGGGAAGAGGATCTTGGGGAATGATATAAGCAGGGAGAGCTAGGAACAAGTGAATGTCGATCTAATGAAGCCATTAGAAGAGCATGTGCTACTCAATAAACGAAGGCAATATAAAATCAAACAAAACCACCGAACAACCCAAACCAAACAAAGCTCACTGTTACCGAGTCGCTAGTTCTGACTCAGAGCAACCCTGCAGGAGAGAGTCAGCTATGAGAACTGATCAAGGGGTGACGTCAATGACGGTGTGTGTCAGCTTTGTTGGCTCTCACCCGTACTTATTTCATCTGTACGCTGTGCAAGATACTCAGAGAGTGGAATTGCATGAAAAAGGATGCAGTATCAAGATTGGAGGTTGATTTATGAACAACCCACGATATGCAAAGGACACCACCTTGCTTGCCCAGAGTGAGGAGGATTTGAAACACCTGCTGATGAAGACCCGGGATGGCAGCCTTCAGTATGGATTACAATTCAATGTCAAGAAAACAAAAATCACTGAGCCCTGGTGGCGCAGTGGGTGTGCAGGACTGCGGCCCACAGGATTGGCAGTTCAAATCCAGCAGCAGCTCTTCAGGAGCAAGGCTGGGCTTCCTACTCCCTTCAGGGCAGCGATGCAGGAAAAAAAAGAACAAGAAAACAAAAATCCTCACAACCAGAACTACATCATGATAAATGGAGAAAAGGTTGAAGTTGTCCAGGATTTTGTCTTGCTTGGATCCACAATCCTTGCTCATGGAGGCAGCAGTTTAAGGGCTCCAACAATGCATTACATGGGTTAATCTGCTGCATACAACCTCGTTAAAGTGTTGAAAAGCATGGGTGTTACTTTGAGGAGTAAGGTATACCTGGTCCAAGAAGCTTTGGTATTTTTAATCACCTCATATGCAAAGAAAATTGGAAGGATAAGAAAGACTGGAAAAGCATTGATGCATTTGAATTGTGGTGCTGACAAAGAATATCAAAATTAACACAGACTGCCAAAAGAACACACGAATCGTTTCCGGAAGAAGTACAGTCGGATGGTTCTGTAGAAGCCAGGAGGCAGAGACTATGTCTCACATACTTTGGACTTGTAATCAGGAGAGAACAGGTCCTGGAAAAGGACAGCATGCTGGCTGAAGTGGAGGGACAGTGACATGGAGGCTTTTTAGGCGAGGGGGATGGATAGAGTGACTCAGGCTAACCATTGTCAGGCTGCTGTGGACAAGGCAGTGTTGTGCTCAAGGTTGCTGTGAGGCAGGGCCCGTCTGACAGCCCCCAGCGATGACAACAACCATCTTCTTTGAGCCAAGATCAACATTTTAATCTGGAGATAATGAAAAAGTAGAACAGCAAAGTTGGAGATGAGGCTAAAACTAAAGTGATTGAGCACGTATGGTGTGGCAGGCAACATCTAGGCATTTTCTGTGCATGATTTTATTTGGCAGTCAAGTAACTCTCACAGCAAAGTCAGTGCCACCGAGTTAATTCCCACTCACACTCTGACTTTATAGGACAGAGTAGAACTGATCCTGTGGTTGTTGAAGTCCGTAACCCTTTATGGGAGTAGAAAGCCTTAACTGTTTTCAGGGCCAATCACCCCAAGTGGTGGATCGTATTCATTTTATACTGCAAAGGCGAATGGCAGTCTAGGAAGTAAGTGAACTGTTCAAAGAGTTATTGGCGGTCTGCACAAGCTTCTCTCTCTCTCTCTCTCTCTCTCTCTCTCTTTCTCTCTCTCTCTCTCTCTCTCTCTGGGGCCATGAGGTCTCCAGGCTTCTCCTCTGATAAAGATGTCAGAAGCATCCAGAGAGCTCACCTGGGCCCAGCCTGTTCTCTTGCTAAGGAGAAAAATGCAGCCCACAAAGATTAACAGGTGAGGGCTGAGCCCCGCTGGTGTAGTGGTTGTGCGCGGGACTGCGGAGGTTTAATTCCAGCAGTGGGGCTGGGTCTCCTACTCCCAGCAGTGATGCCAACCCCCCCCCCCAAAAAAAAAGATTAACAGGTAAGGTTAAGACCATAGTAACTAGTAACAAATACATTGCTAGGCCTCAAGTTTCCCTTTGCTCTATTGCTAGTTAATACTTCTCTGTTAAATTAGAAATAGAGTAAAAACACATTTGTGAAATTTCAAGGTGCCAAAACTACTTTTATGTAGTTTTATCTCCCTTCCCTCCCCACCTCCACCCCACTCCCCACATACTTTTACATCTTCTTTTCTCCCTGAAAACTTTTGAGTGAAAATATGAGAGTGCCCTTTAAAAAACAAAACAAAACAATGCAAAAAATCCAGAAGACCAGAAGCAAATAAACTAAAAATTCCAAACTATTAAAAGATGCATTTTTAATAAAACAATCACACGTTTTTTATGAATTTGGATTTTTGAACTCTGTTCAAGCAGGACGTGCTTTTGTTGAATGATTGACTTGTGCCTTCTGTAGAGTGTTCTTCCATATGAATTGAATATGTCAGTAAAAAAGTTTTGCTATTAGGCTGCAGTTCATGCATGCATAGGCTTAACTCAAAATGAAACATGTTTGAACATGTTTCTGTGGTCAGTGGATAGGGGTAGACAAGCTCTCTTGGAATACACTTGTCATAGTCTGGGTTGGGGAACCTTCAAAACAAGATTTCTTTGTGCCAGGGTAAGAAAAACAATTTTAAAGACAGAGTTAATATCTGACTTTAACAAAACTCAGGTGGACAGCTTCCTAAAGCAGCGAAGTTTTGTAAGAAGTCTATGAGAATACTAACTGACATGAAAATAACAGTTTTCAGATGGATCAATCCTTTGAAGAAAAGTCAGGAAAAGAGGAGACAATAGAGGAAAGGCTATCAATTAGACAAATGAAGAAGCCGGGGGTGCAGAAGCCGATGGAAGAAGATACCAGGCATATGTCTTAGCTACTCTTACATGGTCCAGGACTTTCCATTTTAAGCAAACTTTTTTTGACTACCTGAGTGCTCAAAGAATTCCTGAGGGAAGAACTTGCCATCTCTTTGCAAAGACACATCGAAGCCAACTGATTTTAGGGAACAAATAATGGCCAGGTATGAGTTTTGGATTTATCAACAGGATCCAGAAGCAAAGATTCCATCAAAACAGTGGCTTCTGAGGGGATCCGTTGTCAGTTAAATTCAAGACAGAGAAGTTGGTTCATAACATCATGGCTGTGGCAGTCATGTGGTTATGTTAATTTTATGACTGAAATGTAGGGGTGGAGTCTAAGCCTGTTAATCTGGAGAGAGCCATTGAATAGCCAATGAGGCCTCTGTGTGGGCATGGCTTTCTCCTGAGATTTCTGGGAAATCTCGCGATATTTCCCTCCTGAAGATGAGAAGCTGTCTCCCAGTTGTTGGGAGTTTGTCTCAGAGATGATGAATCATGGACAAGACAAGATGGCAGTGTTCAAGAAGCTGGAGAAGCCGGCAGAGAGACCACACGGCTTTGCCCTGATGGAGCCAGACCTCTGAAGCTGGGGTGGCCACATGGAGCCCTCTGCCAGCGATGAGTTGCTTCTGCTGTTGATGGACCCTGAGCCCTAGAAGCGAGGAGCCATGTGGAGACCCCTGCCAGTGCCGAGATTATGCACCCACTGACCTGTGACTTTGTGAGTCAGAAGGAAACTTTATAGACTGATTTCGGGCATATGGGTTAACATCGGACTAATGACTTTGAACTGGACTGGGATCAATGTCCTGTTCCCATTGTATATAAACCTTTTCCTTGTTCCTCTAGCTTACCCGGACTAACACAATGGCTATGAATTTTTAAAATTTCAAATAGGTACTCTTGGTGGTCACAGTAGCTTATTAGGAATATGTCTTAAGAAAACTGAAAATTGCAGGTATGAGCAACAAGTCCAGAAAATTGTGTTGAGAAATTTTTTTCCCATCACAAGAAGGTACCTGCTTCTTTTTTGAAAGCTGGCAATAGCCATTTATGAGAATTTCACTGTTAATCTTAGCCTGTCCACCCAGTAACCCCAATCCTGCCCCTTCAGATTTCCTGTTTGCGCTCCAAACTCAAAGAACATTGACAAGGAACACAATGTGAGTGCCCGGAGGAGGCCCACACCACCTCGACATTTTGGATTGCGGAGGACTCTGCAGGGAAGTAGCAAAGATGGAAACTGCTGTCATAAATGGAGGCTGTGGCTGCACATTTTGATAAATAAAGACTTCTGTGATTTTATAGAAAGACTTTTAAACATACACTCATAACATGCGAAACCCTGGCAACATATGAATTGATTAGCTTCTCCCATAAATCTCATATTCAGAATATGTTGAACCTTGCATTGGCTCAGTGAGACAACGCCGTGAAACAACATCTATGTTCCTATTTATTCATCTAGCCATCTGTCACCTAGCTATCATCTCATCTGTATCCATCAATCTATTAACTCTTTATATTTGCGGTTAAATCTATCCTGGTAACCTTTACTCCTTCAGATCTATATTTGCTCTCACAGATTTGCTTCTAAATGTGTAGTGTGTGTGTGTGTGTGTGTGGTTTAAAATTAAGTTAAATTTACTAGGGCTACCAGAAAGGAGTACCACCGAGAATGGGGCTTCTAAGAACTGAGATGAATTGGCTCCCCATTCTCAGGGATAGAAGTCTGGGGTCAAGGCATTCGCCTTATTGATTCCTTCTGAGAATTCAGGGCTTTTACTGTCCACATATCACTTCTCTGTTCGAGGTCTCGCTCTGCTTCTGTTTTAGGAATGGAGGGTCGAGACCCGATGATTTGTATGATTCCTACTAGACTTGGAGCTCTCGCCTCAATGAGTCCACCTCCTCTGTCGGCAGCCCCCTCGCTGCAGCCTCACTCCCCAGATCTTTAGTTTCCTTTCCAGCCTGCCCTACTCTGTCTAGACATTTCCAAAGCCTGGGCCTGAGCGCCCCCTAGGCACACAGAGGAAAACTGCTGCCGTTCTGGAAGAAGACAGGCTCACTGGTAGGATCAGAGCCAAATCCCCCAAAGTCCCTCTACCTAGCATGAGGCAAGAACTTGGCTGTGCACTTGAGCAAGAAGTTTGGAAAGCTGAACATATACAAGAGGGGACAAGCTTCGTGGTCAAGCAGGCACTGCAAGGCTGTGGTTGGCCGGCGCTGGCACAGAGAGCATGGAAGGGTGGCGCTGCTGGCGGAAGTCGGGCGAGCAGCTGGAGCATGATAAGGCCACGCCCACCGGCTTGCAGCAAAGCTTCTTGTCCAGTTATAGAAAGTTACAGAAACCGCCCCTGAAGATGACCACACTGCATTGTGTTGCTTATGTTGCCCCCGTTGCACGTCAACAAAGATTTATATAATTTCTTTTCTTTTCTTCACTTATTTCAGTTACTGTATTATATTCATGCCTTGCATTTTCAGAGTCCTCTCTTTTTAAATAAATCATTTTAGTGGGAGCTCTTACATCTCATAGTTCTCTTAACCATGGTTTTAAACCTTTTTGATGAACTATACCACGGTTGAGCACTTTTTGAAGAGTAGATATATGCTCACACATTGTGCGTGTATGTGTGCATATGCGATGTGTGTAAAGTATACATCATAGTATCTATGTGTGTGGCATGTGTACAGTGTGACATGTGTGCCTGGTGTATGCATGTATATATGCAGTGTATGGTAGTGTGGCTGTATGTGTGTAATGTGTGGTAGTATATGTGCATGTGTCTGTAGTTATATGCAGTGTGTGTGTGTGTAGGATATGTGAGGATCAACGTGTGTTTACATGGTACCTATGCATATTTACATCAGTGGATATGCGTACTACGTGTATGTGAGTGTCCACTCCTGTGTGGTGGCTGCATGCCCTCAGCTCAACATCCTGGCCTCTTCTCTCTGGTATTGGCATCTCGGCCTGGACAACCATGACTTCCTGGCTGCCCACCTGCACTGTGGCCCTTGTCCGAGAGTGGGGCAGGCATTGCACAGGCAGGTGTTAGTAAGCCTGCTCAGTCACGGCAGGCCTGGGTGCGGGATGTTTCAGCGGTGTCTGCGGAAGATGACAGGCTCGTTATCTACAGAGGCAGGAGCCAAGGGGGGCCATTATCAAAGTCACCAGAGTACTCGATTCATGTGTGTGCATGTGTTTTTCTCCGTAAACATAAACAAAGCAGTTTCTGTTTCCTGTTCTGAATTCTGACAGATACAATTATTATTTTCTGCATTCATAAAAATGAATCAAAAGAACAGTATAACTACATAAAATCCTAAATCGTAACAGAGGATACCTAGTTTCATCTCAGGACAAATCACATTCCCTTAAAAGTCCAGGTCAGGGTCAGAAGCCCAGTCTTTCTTTCAGAGTGTTGTCAGAGGCCTGACCACATTCTCCTACATTCTACGTGTGGGCGAGGACGGTGTACAAGTACACAAATGGCTGCAACGCAGCGTGAGCAGTGCTGAGAAGAAGGGCTGGCCCTGGCCTGTGTGAGCCCAGAGGCAGAGATGTGGATCTCGGTGTCAGGTTGGAAATCCATGATGGCATCCACTCTCCTCCTTAGCAACAGATCGCATCTCTGGCTAGAAACACCAGCAACTTTCTAGGCTATCATGCCTCAGGCACCTCCAGCCAGCACACACAGTCTGACACCAGGACAGTAGGTTTGCAAACAGTCTATCCTTGACCAAGTGCATCATTTCAGGCCAGGGGCAGTTACAGTCTTCTGTGGGATTCTCTTCTGCTGCTACCCGAGATGCTTATTACACCAAGCCTTCAGGTATTTGGGGTAGGGTAGAGGCAGGGGCTGGGACAGAGACACAGCAGTGGCCAAGGCATTGCCAGGGACAGGAACAGGGGCTGAGGCATTGGTTGGGACAAGGGCTGGGGCAGGAGCTGATGTATGGACAGGGCCAGTGGCAGGGGCAGCAGCGGAGGCAAGAGTGGGGGGCCCTGTCAGGGGCCAGAGCAGGTAAGTGCACATATCCTTAGAGATGCTGCTTCTTTGTTTGCGGCTGATGGCTCAGCGGCGACAGGACTTCTTCAGGAGCAGCTCAGGGTCAAGGACCTTGCCCCACTGAGCTGCGCATCCTTGTAACCTAGCCCATGGCCCATGACGTTGCAGACACTGAATGAACAAGTGAGCGAAGCAGGCCACAGCCTGGGGCTGAGCTATGCTGCCTGCAGAGCCACGTCCTAGGTTTTCTGTTCTCAGTCTCTGAGCTGGCTGCCACCGTCTCCTCACATGCCTGACTTGGCAGGAATTCCACAGTTCCTCACCCTCTTCCCAAGTCTGGGAAACCAGGGCTTTGTCTTTCCTTGGTGTTTTGTTGTGCTGTCCATAAGATGACCTGCCATGAAATGAGCAGCCTTGTGTGGCACAAATGGTTTGCCCTCAGCTATTAACCCAAAGCCTGGCAGACCAAATCCACACATCAGCACCATGGAAGGAAGGCCTGGCAACAAGCAAGAAAGCCCTATGAGACACCCTTTCACTCTAGTACATGGGATCTCCAAGAGTCAAAAGTCAACTCACAGACAACAAGCTTGGTTTGACTTTTTGGTTTTGTGGACCAGAATAGTTTTTCCTTGACTTGAATTGAAAAGCTTATGTGCAAACACAGCAGCTTAGAACCTCCAATGTCTTTCAGGAATGACTTCCTGCTATTAACATGGACAAAACTATTCTTCATCTACAGAACAGGTCAGAGTTTCCATTGTTTAGTGGGAGGCATGCCTCAGCTATTAGTTTATAGGACCTTTGCACAATAAATGGCCTTTCATTGACATACTTTACAATCTGCAAAGGAACATACATACACATACACATAAGTGTTTGGTGCTTGGCTGCCACTACTGACGACTTTAGAAGGATCATGTTAAAAAATATTAAATAGAATGGGGAAAAATGTGTAACAAAATTCAAAATCCTAAAAAAGACCAGGCTTACCAGCCAGATAGAGAGACTGGTGGAACACTTGAGACTATGACTTTTAATCATCCTTCCAGCCTGGAAGAGAATTAATCCTGTGACTCAGTTTTGAGCCCACAACAGACAAGTGAGCAATAGTACGAGGAAGATGCACACTGTGCAGTCAATCATTTAAGATAAAAAGGGTACCTTTTGTCCCAGAACAAAGTTCAGAAGCCCAGGGAGGTAGGAAAGAGAGAGGACTGGAGATGCGAACCGTGACGAGGGGGCAGGATGAATGATGCTATAATGCAGGGATTGAAATCAGTGTTATGAAACAAAATGTGTGTATGAATTGTTGGGTGGAAAACTGGTTTACTAGGAAAACCTTTATCAAATTCAAAATTTAGAAAAATAAAAGTAATTACTTAATTTTAAAATCTGATGATTGTTCCTGCAAGGTACTCTGAATATTGTGACTTCTATTTCAGAGGAAGAGTATGTCAAAGTAAAATGGAACAGTTTCCTGGCAGTGCCTTCCAGGCTGGAGGTCACCTTTTGACTCCCAGGCAGTGCATTTCCTGCGTCGTCAGTGAGGCTTACCTCTTACTTTGAGCAGGTCTCAGGGGGAGCTTCCAGATGCAGATGGACTAGGAAGAAAGGCCCGGCAATCTCTTTCCAGAAATCCGCCAACAGGAACCCTCTGGATCACGACTATCTGATCAGCAACTCATCGTGGGGCTGGCACACACCTGGGAAGACTCTGTTCTATTGTGTATGAGGCTGCTGACCCAGTGGCCACTCACGGCAGAAGGAGTTAAAGCCAGGCTCCCATAGCTAGTCAGGGCTAACCCATGACTGAATGGATGTGCTTTGCCATCTCTCTTGCACTTATGTCCTTTCCCTGGACTTTTGGGACAATGGGCAAGGACATCTCTCTTTTCTTTCCCCCGGCCTATTTGAAACTTGAGTGGGGAGCTGGGTTTGTTCTCCTGACTAGACCCTGGAGCAGGAAGGACCAGCTGAGCTGGGGGCATCAGCTCTGAAAGAGTGGAGCAAGGTTATGATACAGGTGTGTGTGGGGGGGTCAGATTAGGGACTTCCTGGCTCTCAGCTCCCTCCTTTCCAGAATTTACTCCAAAACCAAAACCAAATCACTTGCACTCATAGGGACTAACACTATAGGATAGGGTAGAACTGCCCTTTTGGGTTTCTGAGACTGTCATTCTTTACGGGAAAGGCTTTACGGGAAAGGCTCCTCTTTCTCCAGGAGAATGGTTTCGAACTGTTGACCTTCCAGGTAGCAGCCCACATCCTAAGCACTGCACACACCACCAGGGCTCCATCCAGGCTTCACTGCCAGCACCTTATTTCCCAGTCACGGGCTTTGTAACCTTTCACAAGTGAGGGAATCAGAAGTCTCATCCTTGAGCACATGTCATAATCCCAGCAGACAAGACGCCCCGGTGGCCCAATGGTTAAGGCACTTGGCTGCGAACAGAAAGGTCAGTGGTTCAAACCCACTAAGCACTCTACAGGAGAAAGGTGTGGCAGGCTGTTTCCATAAAGGTTACCCGTGGAGTCACTGTGAGGCAGCATCAAGTCAGCAGCAATGGGTTTGGGTAGGGTTTGAGTCCTGGCACCTCTCCCCACGCCTTGGTCACAGGGTCCCCCAGCCACACACTCAGCAGAGGCCTGGGTCAGGCTAACAGGGACCTGCAGAAGAATTGGGTCTCAGGGCAAGCCTTGGATGACATCAGAGAGGTGCAAACCATCTCAAATGTGCACAGTGAACTGGGTCACCCAGGCCCTCAAGTACCACAGTATTTTAAGAGGGGCACAACAAAGGGGGCTGAGGAACTATCCAGCTTCCTGATGTGAGGAGAGGAAGGATGCCATGGAAGAGATGAGGAAGCACACTTACATCCGTGACAGAAAGAATCCCATGTCTGTAATTTTGTTAGCCGTCTTCCAGTCTGTTTCCACCCACAGTTAACCTGAGTACTACACAATTCTCACAATCATTGCTATGTTTGAGCCTAGGTTGCATTGCATAGAGGATGAGTATTTGACCAATTTCAAAACCTTCTCCCGTATGTTATTTCATGCAATTCTCAAAGCAATAGCCTTATGAAGCAGGTTAAGTAGACCGTATTCCACTACCATCCCACCACTGATTGCCATCGAATTGGTTCTGACGCTTGATGGCTCTGTGTGTCCCAGTAGAACCATGCTCCATAGAGGGTCCACTGGCTGATCCTTCAGAAGTGGATCACCAGACCTTTCTTCCCAAGTGCTGCTGGACAGCCTGGAACTGTGGCTTTGGGGGGAGCAATGACCACATCCTGGTTGCCACCACCTAACAATTCCATAGACATTAGTATGTTAGTTCAAGAGCATAGCTCACCGGCTTGAGATTGTGGTACTCTGATCCCCCAAATCAGAACCACTATGCTATAAGGTTACCCTAATTCTTAAAAAAAAAGGCAAACTAATTGCCTGATTTTGGTTCCCAGAAGTTCTCACTTGATTTGTTCTCAGAGCCCCTTGATTTGTTCTGTGCTCAGGACCAAGGCCCTCTGGTGGCTGCTCCAGTGTTTTGTTGGGTCCTGCGATTGCCAGTCCATTTCCCACCTCTGCTGTAGTTCCACCTGCAACACCAACCAGGGGCTCTGTTGCCGGTTATGATTGTGTGATGATTTCCTGTGTGTTCCGTGTTCAGGTGGCTGGGAATCTCAGGGCACTACTACGGCCTCATGAGGATGGTCTCCTTAGCCACCGATTCATTGTTCTCTTTGCTCCTGTCTTAGAAAAAAAGAGTTCATAAAGGTGTCTTTATAAAATATAGTTGAACTGCTGTCTCTTTGCCCCCCAAAACAAGGTTTGATTTAAAATACATAGGATGACGGCATCACATCACTAAGTGGAGGGTCATTACGTACTATCAAGAAACATGGGCCAGCTACATTGAGACTTATCTGGGGGAAGGATGCAATGGAATCCCTAACAGCAGGTTTCATGTGTTTGTTTTCATTTTATTAGTTTATTTCATGGATGCATCACATGGGAATCGGAAGGACTTGTCCTGGCTTGTGCTCCTTAGCAAGAAGTCCAGTCCCCCTGCAGCAGGTATCATGGCCAAAGATACCCTTCAAGCCTTCTCCACCTGCTCAATCTCTGTGCTATATTTTGTCGTAGTGATTTCAAAAAAGCTCCAAGAAGGAAAAGCTGAATTTCTTACTTAAATGCTGCGTACCTCTTCCATCACACAGAAACCTACTCTCCCAATCCACTGAGTTGATCCCAGGAAAGAGCAGAGTTGCTCTCTTTGGGTTTCCAAGACGGTACATCTTCACAGGAACAGGAAGTCTCACCTTACTCCAGAGGATCAATCCGTGGATTCAAACTGCTGGCCTTGCAATCAACAGCCCAATGTGTAACCCACTATGAGAGCAGTGGCCCTTAGATACAATCAGTTCATTCTAATCTTGGGCGTGGAACCAGTCACCTGCTAAATAAAAGCTTTCTTTAAAAGGTTGAAGACTGAGACCAGGTCAAGTCTGTGTTTGGACAGAAGCTATAGGCTTGCCTGGGGTCCGACTGTGTCCTTGGCCTGGAGCGCCCTTTCTTGTGATTCAGGAATAACCTGATCTCCTCTGGCATAACCAGCTCTGAGAAGTTTTGCCAAACTGGCAGGTACCTCATTCACAGGCCATTATGAAATTCCCAAACAGTGTGCAATAAACACACTGACAGTGATGATCGAATTAAATAGGTTGTGTTCACTTTTACTGTCACCACTAACAGAATGAGGCCCCCCAAACCCCCATCTTAAGAAAAATCTGCTTGGAGTCTATCTTGGCAGGTTTTCTGGGACACTACATTGCTGGGCTTCAAGTCCCTGGCATCAGCACAAGTGTCACTATATTGTGGCTCCTGGGAAATAGACAACAAGCCACACCACGAGCAGCCAGCATACCCTGAAATGACTTTCTGTGAAAACGCTCTTGGGACACAAGGTTGTGAAACAACTCAATTTCCTCTAATAGAGACAACCCAATTTCCTTTAGTCCAGTTCTCCCCAGTAGGTTGTTGTTCTGTGCTGTGACTCAGAAAACCTAAAGGTAAATCTGCTTTCTTGGAGTCAAATTCAAATCCTAGAGTTGCTTCATCTGGTTTCCTAAGCTGTACTCTTCACACTCTCGAATGGCTGCTTACAGAATCGATCGACCAAGAAGACATTTCATATTGATAGGGGCATGGATAGCACCTTCAGGGATGGATGGCCAGAGAGCTTTATGCTCTAGAGCCCTCTCTGTTTTGAGTTTTGGGGTCTTTGGGGTCTTTACTCAATTGAGTAAGCACTAAGCTACTAAATAAAAGGCTGGCAGTTCAAATCCAGCCACCAGTACCTCAAAGGAAGCCTTGGCCATCTATTCTGTAAGATGGCAACTACTGAGGATTACAAAGTGCATATCTATTCTCACTCTCTGTTTATTGAGCACAGACGTCCTAGCAATCTCACCAACAGGGGTGTGACTTAAGGGAGTGACATAATGTCTTTAAGTGGAGTTTCCTCATCTGTAGAAAAGACCTAATAATAGTGCTTACCTCATAGAGCTTAAGGAGAATTGAATGAGATCCATCATGAAAAGCACTTAGCAATGCTTTGAGTATGTAGGAAGCACTGACTAAAATGTACTTGTTTAGATGGCAGTGGATGACAAAATCAATTCACAATGATGAAAGAGACCAAAGACTCCTTAATCCCTTCCTCAGCTAAGAATGTCATGGGCACACTGTGCCCCTCCTTTCCCCAACACTTCTCAGAACACTGTGCCAGAATCCCATTCTTAGATGGACACAGTTCAGAGTCTCTGGATCTCAAGTGCCCAATAGATACCTATGAGACTAAGGTGAATGAGTTGTAAGCCTCTTTGATCGTAGGTGCCATCGAGTGGTGCTAACTTCTAGAGTCTATGTATAATACAATGAAACACTGCCTAGACCATTCTTTTTGCAGCCATTTATGTTAACTGACCATATTTTTAACCCACTACCAGGTCCTGCCATAAGAATAAGCAAATCAATTCCAATGTAGCCAAGAGGAATTATGAAAGCTGAATTAAGGTCAAACATAGTGGGACAAGAAGAAAGTAAAAGGAAGTAGAAAAAAAAAACTAGGAGGCAAAGGACATTTATAGAGATATAAATACAGGCATCTACATATGTAAATATATTTATATATAACAATAGGGACATAGACTTATGTATATATATTTATAAGTATTAAGGTAGCAGATGGACATTGAACTGCTACTCAATTATCTCCTCAATACAAGAACACTTTGTTCTAATAACCTGGCATTCTGTGATACTCCACTTCCTGACACGATCACTGAAGACAAAATGAGTACATAAGCAAATATGATGAAGAAAGCTGATGGTGCCTGGCTATTAAAAGATATAGTATCTGGGGTCTTAAAGGTTTGAAGATAAACAAGTGGCCGTCTAACCGGGACATAACAAAGCCCACAAGGAAGAAGCACACCAGCTTCTGTGATCATGAGGTGATGACAGGCATCAGATGAACTAAAATAAGCAATCATATTAACATCAACTGGGGGGTGGGGCGAAGTGCAGAGTGGAAACCCAAAGCCCATCTGTGGACAATTGGACATCCTCTCACAGAAGGGTCACAAGACAGGGACAAGCCAGTCAGGTTGTGGTACAGTACTGATGAAGCATACAACACTCCTCTAATTCTTTGATGCTTTCTCTTCCCCATTATCATGACCCCAGTTCTACCTTACAAATCTGGGTAGACGAGAGCATGTACACTGGTAGAGATAAGAGCTCTCAGCACACAGAATCCAGGACAGATACCCCACTTCTGAAAAGGAATGGGAGTAGCAATACCATGAGGGTAGGGGAAAGGTGAGAAAGGGGAAACCGATCACAATAATTGATGTATAACCTCCCATACCCAGGGTGATGAAAAACAGAAACATAGGTGAAGGGAGACAGCAGATGGTTAAGATATGAAAAAATAAGCTGAGCCCTGGTGGCGCAGTTGTTGTGTGAGGGACTGTGGCTCACAGGGTTGATGGTTCAAATCATGCAGCAGCTCTCCAAGAGCAAGGCTGGCTTTCTACTCTCACCAGGGCAGTGATGCAAAAAATATGAAAAAATAATAATTTATAATTTATCAAGGGCTCATGAGGGTGGGAAGGTAGGGGAGAGGGGAAAAAATGAGGAACTTGATATCAAGAGCTCAAGTCAAAAGAACATGTCTTGAAAAGGACGATGGCAACATTTGTACAAATGTGCTTGACACAATGGATGTATGGATTGTTCTATGAGATGTAATAGCATTCAATAAAATGATTAACAAATAAACAAAAATAAACAAAAAACACAAACAAGCAAGAATAAACAAATCAGTCTTGAAAGAGGTACAGCCAGAATGCTCCTTGGAAACAAGATTGGTCAGACTTGGTCTCCCATACTTGGGCATGTTCTCAGAGGAGGCCAATCCCTGGAAAACGACCTCATGCTTGGTGAAGTAGAGAGGAAGTGGAAAAGAGAAAGGTCCTTGACAAGAGGCACTGACGCAGTGACAGAGACAATGGATTCAAACATAAGGACAATTGTGAGGATAGCGCAGGACAGGCAGGCTTTAGCTTTGTTGTGTATCAGGTTGCTGTGCATCAGACTCCCCTTGATGGCCTCTAACAGCAAGTCATGCTCCAGCAATATGGGTGCTGTTGGCCAGGAAACTATACTTTGAGAGCGAAGGCTCTATTTGAAAGAGTCACTGTATCATTCAACAGCAGGAGCTACTCAAAGACAAGGAACAGTCAACTTTATGCTCTTGATAAGAGAATATTCATGGGTGTTGTTGGCTATTTCTCCCTTTACCCCACTCCTCCAACCCCCACTATCTCCGCCAGTACAGGAAGGGATCAAGCACCTGTCAGGATGAAAGAAAAGACTAAATGGGAAACCAGTCAGCCAGCCAACCAACCCACCCACCCACCC
Source organism: Nesogale talazaci (assembly GCA_004026705.1). NCBI lineage: Eukaryota > Metazoa > Chordata > Mammalia > Afrosoricida > Tenrecidae > Nesogale > Nesogale talazaci. The sequence goes on along the minus strand of PVJH01000761.1, from coordinate 90,487 downwards.
ACCCACAAACGCACTACTGAGAAGCTGGTTCCCACTCATAATGACCTTGTAGGACAGCGTAAACCCCGCAGGATTTTCCAAGACTGTAGATCTTGATAGATGGCCTCATCTCTTTTCCTGAGGTGGTTGCATGATTCCGACCACCCAGCTTCCAATTAGCAGATCCGTGCTTTAACCACTGTGCCACCAGGGCTGAGAGAATTTTTAAAAGGGGGGGGGGTTGCGAAAGATTTCAGGAGAAGGATAGCATCTGAACCTTCCCAAATTCAAGTTCATGAAGAAGCAGGTTCAGTCTTTCCAGTCTTATAGCTGGAAGTGATCCCCAGATCAGATACAAGTTTGTGCCTCTGTCCTTCAACCAGATCATAAAACACACCGAGAGATTGTTTTTCTCATTGCTTTTTCTTCTGGGAAACCGTGGTTGTGTGCTATGTAATGGGTGTGTGTGTGTGTGTGTGTGTGTAGGGGGGCACTGGCAGTCCTCATCAGAGCGTGTGGGGCACCAGCATACCCCTCCAGACTGACACCTCCAAGTTTCCTGGGAACCTGACTTCCTAAAGGAAAGGGAATGCAATTTGCTGAGTTGCAAGCAGCTGGAAATTTGGAAAGTGTCTCTGGAGCTACACGGGGAGTCTGGCCGGGAACTTCCATGAGGAGAGGAAAAACAGCGCTCTGACAAGTCATCTTGCAGGCCTTGCTAAATAGCCTGTGATTGCATTCCAGCTGCACTGCAGTGACCCAATGTTCCAGTAAACAAGGAGGGGCTTGGATGGCTAGTCCTCAGATCCAGCTACCCTGGGGCTTCTAAAACAGAGCCCAGGGAGCCAGGAGAGGTAGGGCAGGGTCAGGGGTTGCCTTTGTGCATATCCGGATCAGGGAGGCACACCCACCCCCCACTTCTAACTACACAGACACTGATACAGCCCTTCCTCCAGTGGGGCTGGGACGGATACCCAAACCTTCAGATGTCCAAGTCTTACAATGGTCTGGAAAGGGTAGCCTCCTTTAGAATGTTTCCCCAGAATCCCCGAGCGTGAGCATGTACAAAGAGAGCGAGTGACTCAAGTCCACCACTGATTAATGCCATCCATTCGGTGAGCAAGACTTCTGCCTTCCAGGAAGACAGCCAGAGAGCCACAGCCGACAAGCCCAGTCATTCAGCCCATTTCCTCATCTGAGTTCATGACCCCAAATAACGGACTGGTGGTTTTATGATTCCTTGGGCTTCTCCCACCCTCCTGGCCTCGCACCACACACCACTCTCCACTCCTACTGTTCAAATAAGGAGACCCGATGCCATAGTGATTAATCTCTTGACTGCCCTCTAAAAGGCTGTGGAGGTTCAAATCCAGGAGAACCACATGGCAGTCTCCTCCCACAAAGACTGTGGTTGTTGTTTGTTAGACATTGTCAAGTTGGTTCTGACTCATCCATACAACAGAATGAGAGTCAGCCCCATCCCACGTCACCCTCACAGATGAGGGATGGAGAGAGGTATGCTTCAGCCCGTTGTGGCAGTCATGGTGTCTGCCCATGTCACTGAGGCTCTTGTTTGCTGACCCTGCCCTTTACCGGATGTCCGTCTCCAGGCGTCAATTTCTGTTGTCAACATGTGAAAAATAAGTAAAGAGAAGTTTGGCCATCCTCCAAGAAGTGCCCTGATTGGCTTTCTGGCAATCTGAGGGCTCTTTAGCATTCTCCTCCAACCCCATATTTCAGAGACACCAATTATTCTTTGGTCATTCTTATTCATGATCCAGATTTCACATGCAAATGAGGTCATTGAAAATACCCTGGCTTGAGCCAGGGGTACCTTAGTCTCCCTAGAAAACCTGGTGAAGTCCTTCTGTCCTGTCACTGCTGTCACTTTGAGTTGGAAGCAACTAGTGTAACATCTCACCCAAGGCCACATCCATATGAATGGAATTTTTTTAATTCTGTATGGCTGAGGGATCCAATAATTGGCCACCCAGACTAGAATGTACATCTGAGTGTTGAAGTATTCCCTGTTGGCATTCAGTTCATGCTAACTTCTGGCAACCCCTTGTTTTACAGTGAACCACTCCATAGAATTGTCCTGGTTGTCACATCAATCAAAGAAAAGAGGATGGTCAGGAGGATGGTTACGCTCCTGGTGCCCCTGGGGGGATTTGAACTGCCAGTCATTAGGCCAATGGTCAAGAGTAAAGACTTTGCACAGTCAGGAACTTTGAAGTTAAGGGAACACTATTAAAACAACTCCAGGGCAATGGCCATAACCGGGACCTGCAGTGGGGAGCCCAGCGGACACAGTAGTTGTGAGTTGGGCTGTAATCAGGAAGCTCAGTTGTTTAAAACCACCAGCCAGACCTCAAGCGAAAGATGGGCTTTTCTCCCCCCTCACACAGCGACAGTCTCAGAAATCAGCTGGGGCAGTTACACCCTGTCCTACGGGGTTACTTTGCGTCAGCATCGACTCGACACCAAGTGAGCTTGGTTTTTATAGTCATTTCTAACATCCACAACAGACTCTCATCATTCAGCCTGCCTCATGGATGACTTTTCTTTGCTATGACAGAGCTACCCTTCCTTACTCTTACTGGAGGCCCAGCAGCAGTCTCAATTGAACAGTGCTAGCCTGCTAACTACAAGGCCAATGGTTCAAACTCATCAGTGGCTCCAGGGAGACAGACCAGACTCTCCTGTTTCCATAAAGATAATTAAAAAAAAATTTTTTTTAATTAAAAAAATTTTTTTTTAGGCATCACTGCCCTCAGGTGGTGGGAGTAGGAGACCCAGCATTTGCCCCTGTGAGCTGGAATTGAACCTCCATCCCAGTGGGCCGCAGTCCTGCGCACAACCACTACGCCACTGGGGCTCAGCCTCCATAAAGATTTTAAGCAGGGGTCAGAACCGTATTTTTTTTTTTTGCCAAAGGCTATTTAGATATATCTAACATCATTCATGAACAATATATACAATTAATAGTCTAAAAATTAGCTTGCTATGAAGGAGCTCAGGGTGCAGCATAGCACCAATGAAACAACTTTCCTCTAGTTCTTTAATGCTTCTACCCCCCACCATAATCCCAAGTCTACCTTACAAACCCAGCTAGACCAGAGGATGTACACTGGTGCTGGTCAGAGATGGAAGCATAGGGAATCCAGGACAGATAAACCCCTCCGGACCAATAATGAGAATGGCAATATCAGTAGGGTAAGAGTAAGGTGGGGGAGAAAGAGGGAACTGATCACAATGATCTACATATAATTCCTTCCCTGGGGGTTGGACAACAGAAAAGTGGGTGAAGGGAGACATCAGACAGTGTAAGATATGAAAAAAAAATTTACAAATTATCAAGGTTTTTGTGAGGGAGGGGTAAGGGAGAAAGGGGAAAAATGAGGAGCTGATACCAAGGGCTCAAGTAGAAAACATATGCTTTGAGAATGATGATGATAACAAGTGTACAAATGTGCTTGACACAGTGGATATATGTATGGATTGTGATGAGTTGTACAAGCCCCCAATTTAGGTGTGTGTGTGTGTGTGTGTGTGTGTGTGTGTGTGAGAGAGAGAGACGTTCCCATCACCATCCCATAACCTCCAGGAGGTTAAAGAACAGGGATATTAACAATAAGTATTCTGTGTTGGGGCTTCCTAAGACACACTACATACACCATTGAAGGAGAAAGAGTGAATCTCCTTCCTATCTTTTCCAGTTAAGATTCCATTTTTAAAATGTAAATGTTATCGTTGACTTTACTAATGTAATTTTGCTTTGCAACTGATTTTTAATGAAAAATTATGTTCAATAACATTTGACAACACACAAAAAAATGACTTACTTAAAAAAATTAGCCTGCTGTATTTGGTCAAACATTTAATTGACCCATACCTAATACGAGGGCTGGAATTGCTTCTCTCTGGTAAGGCTGGGATGTTAGCTGATACTGATGCTTACAGGGGACTTATATGGTCATTTACTTTACCATCCTGGAAGCACCATACAACGTCACTTGAGTAGGAACCAACTCAATGACCATGAGTTTGGCTTAGGCTTTATTCTTGACGGATGTTAGCCTGCTGCTCCTCTATTTTCACGTGCAGTTATCCCTGTTGGCATGATCGGATACACACTGGGCCATTCACCACAAGGTCAGTAGTAAAAACCCACAGCCACTCCTCGGGAGAAAGACGAGGCAGTCTGCTCCCAGAAAGACTTACCGCCTCAGAAACCCATAGACGCAGGTCAACTCTGTCCTGTCGGATTGCTCTGAATCAAAAGTGACTCGACGGCAGTTTGGTGCTTAATGTTCCTCTTCAGGCATCTCTCTTTTGAAGTGAGGGGAAAGTAAGTTTTGCGAGGTCCCGACACAAACAGCTGTGTGACTTCTTCCCTAAGACTGAGAGAGTGGCATGCTCCAGTAGTCCCCAGTCACTGCTCTGTTTCCGATTCCAGAGATTTGCCTCCTTGTGAACATTAGTAACTACTGAGTATGGTCGATATGTACTCCCAAACAAGTCACTCTCCAACGGTTGATTAAGCGAAACAGCATAGCCATGATTCGTGGTAGGAGCAAGACCCTCCTCACACGATTTCCCTAACAAGAGTAATAATAAAAGTACCCGTCTCATTTCTGCATGCCCAGCACACTTAAAGCACCGTACCTATTCTCTACTGTTTATAAGGGACTGCAATTTGTTAGTTATCTTGTATTATTGGCTGAGACTGTAAAGCTGAGCCCGGGCAAGGAGACTAGCCACGTAGAATTTAGATCTACCAATACAGAGTCTGTGCCTGCACTATACCAAGCCCACACATGCCTTCACAAATATGGCTCGCCCTTGTTCACCAGGGGCTGTGTGATCGTTAGGCCCTATAGATTGCCTTCTTCGTACCATGCTAAGACCTTCCTTCATTAACTGGCCATCTTCTGAGGTTGGCTGGCTCATTTAAAACATCTCACATTGGGCCCTTGTTTACTTTGTTTGACTTTTCCATATGACTGGCCACAATTTCATAATTCCACATGCCTTATCAGAGAACCCCAGGGAGAGGCTGGCTTGGACTAAGGGTCTGGCAGTTTCTATGATGACTAGGTTCAAAGACGAGTTCAGAAAGATCAGAAAAGCAGGCACCAATCCATGAGATGGGGAGGGGAAGGAGGAAGGACAGGGAAGGGAAAGACCAGTGACTTAGATGGCCCAGATTTAAGTGGTCTTCATGAGCAAGTCTGGGCACTGAGTCAAGCCCTTCCAGGAAAAGATTTTGCCAGGGAAGTAAGTAATCCAGGGTGGGGACAAGTAGCATACCTGAGCAGGACTGTAAATCCTTCTTCATTCCAAGCACGCCTCCTGATTGCAGTGACTCTGATTACTTTGACTCTGATTACTAATGAGTCTACGTTGCTAAACCTAAGTGGCCGTTCTTCACCTGGTCTCCATTTTCACCTCCCTACTGCCACACATGTAGCCTGGTGGACACACGGGGATGTACTTATATATTAGATGCTCCCAGGCTTGAATCCTGATTTTTAGCTATGTAAGGATGGGTTTCTGAACTCTTTTGAAAAATTTGGTTTGTAAAGGCTGGTGTTCTACTTCTAAAAAGCTTCATGATGCACAGTTTTCCTCTGATGTAGACAGGGTTACTAGGCGGCAGAGTCAAGGCAAGGGCAACTGGTTTGGGTGTGCTTTTATGTATATTTGTTACAACAATTTTAAAGAAATACATGGATGGTTTACTTGAGACAACGTCAGGCAGAGAGTAGGCAGTAGGTACTTGATTGTTGTTGGTGTTACTCCTCCTGCCAGTGCTACAGATTGGCGTAACCAAATCAGCTAACATAGAGCAAGAGGAGCAGAGAGCATATGAGAGACAGATTTTAGACATCAGCTTGCTCAGCTTCTTCATGGGGGAAGGTGAATTAATTGTACAAAGTCATATGACTTACTTATTTTAAAAAAAGGAAGTTAGTTGAAGCAATGGAAAGAGCTTAGACTTTGGATTCAGGCATATTCTATATACTCGAGTAGAAGCCGAGTTTTGCAGCACATTTTCCCCCAATAATTTTATTGGGGGCTCTTACAACATTCAATACATCCTTTTACAGTTCTTATAACATTCGATACATCCTTTGTATCAAGCACATTTGTATACATGTTGTCATCTTCATTTCCAAATATTTTCTACTTGAGTCTTTGGTAAAAGCTCCTCTTTCTCCCTCTTTTTTTTTTTTAATCATTCCATTGGGGGCCCATACAACTCCCATCATGATCAACACACACATCCATTGTATGCATATCACATTTGCAGCACATTTTCAATGCAGTTTTTGTGGTAAAATGAAGTGTTTTGGTAGATATTTGGGTTGACTTATATGCGAGTGTATGAAGTTGAATTCCACTTTCCAGTATTTAAAATACTCCAGTGACCTTATCAAAAGTCTCATTGCTATTGTGTTGATTTCAACTTATGGAAACACCAGGTGTGTCAGAGTAGGCACGATATAAAGTAAATTATCAATTGATTTAGTTTAATTAAAGTCAAAGGAAGGGAGACAGGACTTCCATGCCCACAGGGCACAAGAATGCAATCTCTTGAAGCCAAAGGGGTGGGTTTACCACTTGGTTGGACGAAGGGAGTGGAAACACCCAAAGCCAAGGGAGCAAGAGTACTGTCCCACTGGGCCAGGTAGGCAGGGCAGAAACCATGGACTTACAAACCTCCATCCCAAGTAGAGGGAGCAGAACCAGCACCCAGAGTCTGGAAATCAAGGTCCTTTTCTAAATCAAGGTTCCTGATTCACTTGACCTACCATCCCCTTCACGCACACACAAATTTTACTGAGCATCCCTCTGACAACGAAAACCTTTCTACTGTAGCCCATAATCCAGGATAAAGTGTAGGTATTTACTTTTGCAGCCCTCCTGGATTGTTCCAGTGTCCCCCCCCCCCCCCCCCCCACCACCCAATCAGGGGCCAGTACTACCCACTTTGGGAAACATTATCATAGATGTTTCAGAAAACAGATTTATTCTCAAACCTCAAAAGCAATGTAAATTGTTTTCCTGTGTTCTCAACTGGGTTGAATTCTGTCCCCACAAAGCATGCATTCACGTGCTGCGCCATGATTCTCAGTGGTTTCGCAGTACTGCAACGATGTCATCATCCCCCATGTGATCTGATGTGATCAGCCCAGCAGTTGTAAGAGGAGCAGGTGGAAAACGACACCCTTATTCAGCTCACAGACCCGATGTGATGTGAGACACTTTTCCTTGGATTGAGCCCCGAAGAAAAGAGAATCGAACAAAGAAACAGGTACCGACTGCCTCCAAGGAGTAGAGCTAACAAACTCCTCATATCAGCAGAACCTTAAATTCTGTCCTTGGATAAATTCTGATGTTATAAATGCAATAGCATTATACCCTAAGAGGATGATTGACAATGTGTTTCTTTTTTGTTTCTCTTATTTGGGTTTTTTGTTTGTCTTTGCTTTTGTAGTTGTTGTTCTTGTTGGTTCTGATTTGGGTTTTTGTCAAAATATGACCACCAAAGTAAACCAGAGTTGTTCATATCCCAAGGACAAGAAGATGGATTCTGGGATCCCACTTAATTTTTATCCCCAATCCAACATGGCCCTGCTTAATACTTGCCTTCATGAAGAGATCATAGAATATAAGAGCTCTAGGGCTGAGCCCCGGTGGCATAGTGGTTGAGTGTGGGACTGCGGCCCACAGGGTTGGCGGTTCATATCCAGCAGCAGCTCTCAAGGAGCAAGAATGGGCCTCCCAGTCCCACTCCCCCACCCCCCAAAGCTCTAAAGCAAAGTGTGGTACGAAAGCACATGGTGCCCAACTATCAATTGGAATAATGTCTGGGGGTCTGAAAGGCTTATATTCAAACAAGTAGCCATCTAAACGAGGCATCAGCTAAATCCACATGGAAGAAGTCCACCAGCCTGTGTGATCAAAAGATGATGGTAACAAAACCCAAATATGATGAAGGGAAAAGTACCAGTGCTTAAATTGTGAACACCCAATTTATAGCAGGCTACGGAAGATGGTGGAAACCCAATCCATCTGTAGAGTTTTCAGTCAGATTAAACCTCTGGCAGATTCTCTCCAGCCATAGGTCATGGACCTTTTTTATCAGACAGAGATTATTGTAAACTTGATTATGGTGATCAATCAAACCTTGGTAAAATATGTTACTAGCTCATTTGACCTCTCTCTTGACCCAACCTGAATTTTCTCTGTGCTCAGATATTTCTCATTTGTGCCAAAACAGTAATTTCTTCACTGGCATTAAAGATATTATTGGTTGTTTTTCTTTCTTACTCTTAATTTTAACTTTATATTATTATTGTAGGTCTCTGCTTTCTGGTTCATTTTGTTTTTTACTGTTTCCACTATGTCTCCCATTTTAAGAAGCATAGGAAGTATACAGACAATAACTGATGCAATAGGTTATGGGGAAAGTGGGTGGGGGTGGGGAATAACTGGGGAGCAATCAATGAATATGGAAGGTAGGAGGGAGCACTACAATTGATTGTAAAGATGCATATGCAACTCTTTTAAAAGTTGATTCAACTATGGAAATGTATGATGTGTAAATACTATGTCAAGAAACCTGCTGAAAAAAGAAAAAGAAACCACACTTGACCTATGCGTACCGTGGATGAATGAGGAAGAGTTTTTGCTTTGCTTAGCGGGCATGGAGTTTATTTTAGTCGTGGGAGAACAATTTGGAGAGGGATGTCAATGATGGTTTTCCAATGCGGAGAGTATAATCAATGACACTGAACTATACACATAGAAGTTATTGAGTTGGAGAATTTTTAAAAATCATTTTATTGGGGACTTATACAATTCTTATCACAATGCATGCATACATCCACTGTATCTCACGAACATTTGTACATTTGTTGCCCTCACTCTCAAAACATTTCATTTCTACTTGAGCCCTTGGTATCAGCTTCTTGTTTTCCCCCTTCCTCAAGAAACGTTGATAATTTAGAAATTATTGCTATTTTTCATGTCTTACACTGTCTGATGTCTCCCTTCACCCACTTTTCTGTTGTCGATTTCCCTGACAACAGGAGGGGGTTATATGTAGGTCATATGATTGGTTCCCCTTTTCTTCCTCTCCCTTCCCCTTCCCCTCCTGGTAGGGCTACTCTCAATATTCGTCCCGAGGGGGTTATCTGTCCTGGATTTTCTGTGTTTCCAGCTCTTGTCTGTACCTGTGCACATGCTCTCGCTTAGTCAGATTTTTAAGGTAGAAGTGGGATCATGACAATGTGTGTGTGGAGGAAGCATTAAAGGACTAGAGGAAAGTTATGTGTTTCTTTGGTCCTAAACTACACCCTACTTGGCTCGTCTCCTCCCTGAAACCCTTCTGTAAGGGGATGTCCAATTGCCTACAGATGGGCTTTGGATCCCCGCTCTGCACTCACCCTCATTCACCATGAATTAGAGAATGTTTTGTTGTGTGTACTTTGTCCAAAACTGAAAAAATTTTTTTACATGAATAACAAGGAGAAGGGGAGGGGGAGAAAATGTTCTAAAATTAATTGTGGTAATCCTGGTGCAATTTTGATATGGTTGAGCTACTGAACTATGAGATATGGGGATAGTTTTCCAATAAAATTGTTAAAAGCAACATGTCCTTTGAAGCTGGGACTCCAACAGTGAGTGTCTTCTAGGCAAGTGGTTCTCAGCCTTCCTAAGGCTGTGATACTTTAACACAGCCCCTCATGTGGTGGTGACCCCCAACCACTAAATTATTTCTGTGACTACCTCATGGCTACAATTTTGTTACTGTGATGTATCAGAATTGCTGACCCTGGTTGAACAGGATTGTTCCACCCCCAAAGGGGTCATGACCCACAGGTTGAGAACTGCTGACCTAGACTCAGGGGAAAACTGATGCCAAGACATGTGGCTCTCTCCCTGTAGTGGAAGTCAAGAGAGATAAGAATTCCCTTCCAGAGCCCACAGAAAATGACAGCCTCACTCTAGAGCGGACACCCTGAATTTCATCCTTCTCTGAAGGGCGAAAACCTGCATTTGTTTGTAGAAAGTAATCACTTGTGGTATTTATATTATAGCAGCATGAGACTACAAACAGCAGGCAAGTAGTATTAGCTATGTGTACAACCCAGAATCTTCCTTAAGCAGCTACCTGGCCTTATTCCGTTGCATTTCCTCATAAGCAGGATGGATGTACTTGAGTTGCTGTCCCAGGTGGTGAAGACTAAAGGGGATGATGGCCATCAGGCACACTGTAGGCACCAGGCTTTTTCTAGGGGCTCCTGCTAATTTGCTCTCACATCACAAAAATACCCTAGGGCTTTATAGAATGAGGGAAGCCTAAGAGAAGGAACTGGGTAGAACTTAAAAACACAAATGGCCTGGCCCAAAATTTGATGTAGGGACTCACTCACTGCCTTAATTGGATGCTGACTCATAGCGACCCTATAAGACAAGGTAGAACTGCCAGTGTACTTTACGGAGCCTGTAACTCTTTATGGGAGTGGGGTGCTTCATTTTTCTCTTGAGGAGCAGCTGGCGGTGTGAATCTTCTGACCTTGTGGTTAGCAGCCCCGCGTGTGACCACTGCGCCACATAAATTTTGCTCACCCATCCCAGATGTCAATTTTGCAGTAGTGCTTGGTATGGTAATGAGGAAGAACTCCTATTCCAAGGCCAAGAGGCAAAGTTATCCATGGGCTGATCTAGAACTCTAAAGAGAGAAGAGGGAGTTAGAGGACACTGTCAGGGCAGATGATCCAGAGCAGTGGTTCCCAACCTTCCTTATGCTGTGACCCTTTAGTACAATTGCTCGTGGTGTGGTGACCCCCAACCATGAAATTATTTTCATTGCTGCTTCTTCACTGTCATTTTGCTACTCTTATGAATTGGACGACCCTTGTGAATGGGTCCTTCGAATCCCAAAGGGGTCATGACCCACAGGTTGAGAACCACTGATCCAGAAGGTTTCAAACTAACTTCTAGAATATCTTCCAAAGCAATTTTAAAAGGACCCTGGTTTCCCTGGTACAAATTTTATTTCAGATTGGCAGAATATCGATCAAGAGGAGGGGGCTTTGAGATGGGTGGCCATCGGTTTTAGATCCAGCCCATGCGGTGGCTATGAAATGTGAAGTAGAAGCAAGTTCTGCAAAGAAAAATGCATACTGGTGTGAGTGTGCTCCAGGATGAATGTGGACGAGGGCCCTGAGACACTCCACATGGGTCCTGGCCCCAAATGATCCAATGACAGGTTTTGAAATAGACCCAGGGGTAGGATTTAGAAACCCAAAATGAAATGGGAGAAGAGAAGCAGTTCTGCAACTTGACAAAAAATTGACTCCAGAAAGTTTTCTGGGGAGCAGAGCATTTGGAAAATGCTGTGGTAGGTGGTTTCTAGTGCCTCCTGTGAGTTAGAGTTGACCTTTTCAGGGATTGTTAGGGTGAAGTGGATTGGAGTCTGAGGGAGGACTAGGGAACTGTGTTTGCAATCCCATCAGATGCCTGGTGACCTTTGCAACAGAGAGAAATGACAAGTCTCAGCAGAAGCAAAGTATGAGGCCCTGTTTAATAAACAAACAAAAGCAGTGCAAAAATGAGTTGCTGTTGTATATTCCTGGGGTTTACTAGAGGGAATGCATAAGAATATTTTATCAGTCAATTAATGGGCCTACCTGTCTTATAAAATAGTTTCTCTGCATGAGAAGTATTCAAGCAGCAGTCCCTTGGTAGAAGTTTTATGGAAGTTTTCAAGCATCTTATGAATGTGAACTGACAGACATTGGTGTGCTACTAACTCTGAAAGTCTGGGTGTCTGGCATAATCCCTGTGTAGGGATTAACGTGCTCAGATGCAAATGTGTCCTGGCCTGCGGGTCCGTAATTCACAAGTCCTGGAAGAAGGAGCGGGAATTGGGGGGACAGGAGACACAAGAAATGGAGACAAGTCAGGATTCTGATCAAGTCTCGTTTATTGGAGCAAAACTTAGGGTAAATATAGTCAATGTCAGGAGTAAAGGTCACAGCTCATGCTAATGAGGTAAAGTCAACAGGGGGCCAATCCTAGACGAGTGCCAAGTATGATGCGCAAGAGGGGCTGTAGTCCTCAAAGACGTCCGTATGCTAATAAGGGTACACAGGAGTGAAGCAGGCAACTTATAGCAACCAATCACAAAGATGCAAGTCAAGACAAGCAGAAATGCCTTATCTATAAGCCTAGGTAATTAGCATGTTAACAAGTGAAGGTCAGTACATCTGAAAGTCAGGCTTCAAAGGGCAGGGCTGTTTACTGTTACAAAGATAATAGACTACTAAGCTCAGGCAACAAACAGTAACAGAGTTCAGACTAGTGACTGTAGCAAGGTCAAGCATGTCCGGGCTGGATGGCTCCGGACACAAATGAGTAACACTCTCATATGCTCATCAAAGATTGCAAGTTCAAGTCCACCCAGAGGTACTTTGAGAGTCAGCTCTGGCAACCGACCTCTGAAAAGTGAGCCAATGAAACCCCTGTGAAGTACAATTTTATGCAATTCTTTACTTATGGACTATATCTTATCTGACAGTCCCCATTTATGACACTAGTGAAAAATGGACTCTTGCACATGCACAACATACATCTGACAATAATGAACACTGCGACAGTATGGCAGCTGGCTGTGAATGTTAAGGGATCAGACCGTGAGCCTCAATAGTTTGAGCATCATGAAATACAAGTCGTCTTGATGTTAGAACGGGAATCAAAGGAAAGTGGAGCCAGAACATGGGTTTCAATAAGCAGGTTTTATTGAATTTAAGGACTTGCTTAAATTAGAGTGAGTAAAGGGGCAGGGTGAGGGGCGATAGGAAGACAGAGTGAAGAAAGAATAGCCAAACATAAGAAAGGGATTGCTAGAGAGAGAGGAGTAGACTGAGAGGTGGATGTGCAGCCTCACAAGAAGGTGAAGAAAGTCCTAGAGTGTGAACAAAGGAATTCAGCATTAATATCCTTTTGGGACAGAAATAATTGATCATGTCAAAAGGTGTCTCCTCCGCACCTTGCCCCATTGACTGTGGCACCACCAGAAAGGTGCAGAGAAGGGGCAGTTTTCTGTGAGCTGTCTTGAGAGGTGAGGTGTCACATTACATTTGGTTAGAGACCCTGGCTATACCTGAGAACTACAGCGTTTCTTCTGGACTCTTTACTTAATTTGATGGAACTAGATTTGTATGATATTTGGATCATGTCCCAATAAAACTGTTCATAAAAAATGAGGGCACTAGAATAGGTATGTCAAGAAAACATAAAGGATTGCACGAGACATTTTATGAAATCACAGAGACATAAGGACTAAATAATAGCACATTTGTAACAATCTAAAAACCTAATGAAGTAATTCCTTTGGCATTTATGCAGTGCTGTAGTTATCCTCCATTTGGTGATCATTGGCACAGTTCTACTTTTCACAAAATGACCTTCTCTTTAGAACCGACCATTGTGGATGAGTGCGGAGTGGGTGTACTCTGACACACGTGAAGGGAGGTGGCCGTGGGTAATAGCCAACTTGACAGCATCTGGTTTGACATGAGAGCCAGCACATTCACTCTGAAATATGGGATCTGAGTTGAACCATGGTAGTCACAGCACAATGAGATGACAGGAAACAAATCACATCCAAAGAGCAGAAAGATGAACGGTTCTAGCCCTTCAGGGTCTCACCCAGTCTATGGGTTCTTCTTCTCCTTCTCCTTCTCCTTCTCCTTCTCCTTCTCCTTCTCCTTCTCCTTCTCCTTCTCCTTCTCCTTCTCCTTCTCCTTCTCCTTCTCCTTCTCCTTCTCCTTCTCCTTCTCCTTCTCCTTC
>PVJH01000761.1:0-76536 GCA_004026705.1 Nesogale talazaci | reverse complement strand
CTGGTGGGAGTAGGAAGCCCAGGAGCGCTCCTGGAGAGCCGCTGCTGGCCTTGAACTGTCAACCCTGTGGGCCGCAGTCCTGCAAACAACCACTATGCCACCAGGGCTCAGCCTGTGGATTCTTCTAACTTTAAATCCATAGTATAAAACATGTATGATTGAGAATGATATGTGACTTCTTTCAGCCTCACAAGAGGAAGGGAAAATTCCATCAACAGTTGGCCAATGTGGACTCTTATGAGGCTGAGGTCATGAATGCAAATTGATGGGCATTCATGTGCTTCCTAATCCTGAGATACTGAGTGCCTCACATAACCGCTCTGTCACGCTTACTACACTCAGAGACAAATGAATAACACTCTCAGCTGCTAACCAAAAAGTTGCAAGTTTAAATCCACTCAGAGGTAATTTACAAGATCTGGCAACCTACCTCTGGAAAATGAGTCAACTTTCATCTATCTACCTTCCAATGATCCTTTCCAGGTACTCTGCTTTTTAGCTGTGTTTGAAAATTCATTGCAATGACCACATAAGGTGCTCATACAACGTACATGGCTATGGGGTTTTATTAAGGAAGTTATAGGTTACAAATGCTCAGGATAAAAATATTCTAAGGAGACAAACCTCTTCTTAGCTGTGTCTGTAGGCAGGCAGAACTGTGGACTTTGGTTTTTCAGCCACATGGCCCATTGGCTTCTGCCCTGGTAGGCAATGTTACAAAGCTATTTGTGGCTGCTAATCAATACTCAAAGGGCTTGGCATTCTGCCTGAAGCCTCGGCCCAAAGACAACTTGCTCTGTGGGTCAGCAAACCCAGCTTCTCCAATTAAGTTTCTGGAGACACCCAACTCCACAAACCAGCCTCCTGCTCTGTGGGCTGGGAAGTCCACCACTGTGTCACATGCCCTGGCTCTTGGTTCTGTTGCTGCTGCTTTTTCTCTTTGAAGTTGTCTCCTCGATCAAGAAGGTTCAGGAATCTCAAGACACAAAGGATTCACACTGCTCCTGTCTTCTTTCTGACTAGTAAAGAGCTCCTACCCCCACTTCTGCTTCAGAGATGGCTCATTTTATGTCCACAAGGATGACAATCACAAGTAAGTTAGTCTAATCATTCACAACAGAGTCTTATTAGTGTCTTTCTTCTCTCCCCACCTTCTCTTATACAGTCCCATCAGGAAAAGGTGGTTTGGTGGGAGCAATAAAGACTATGGCTACAAGTCAGGGTGCAGTGTAGCAACCATGAAACATACAACTTTCCTCTAGTTCTTCAAGGCTCCCCTCCCCCTCCACTATCATGATCCAAATTCAATCTAACAAATCTGGCTAGACCAGAGGATGCACACTGATACAGACAGAAACTGGAAGCACAGGGAATCCAAGACAGATGATCCCTTGAGGACCAGTAGTGAGAGTGGCAATACCAGGAGGGTGGAGGGAAGGTGAGGGAGAACCAATCACAAGGATCTACATATAACCTCCTCCCTGGGGTACAGACAACCGAAAAGTGGGTGAAGGGAGATGCAGGACAGTGTAAGATATGACAAAATAATTTATAATTTATCAAGGGTTCATGAGGGAGTGGGGAGGAGCAGAAGGGAGGAAGGGGTAAAAATGAGGAGCTGATACCAAGGGCTCAAGTAGAAAGCAAATGTTTTGAGGATGAGGATGGCAACAAATTTACAAATGTGCTTGACACATGGATGTATGTAAGGATTGTGATAAGAGTTGTACAAGCCCCCAATAAAATGATTTAAAAAATAATTACAAAATAAAAAGTACCCGAACTGTTTAAAAAAAAAAAGACTATGGCTAAAACCCCAAACCAAATTCATTGCCATCAATTGGGTTCCAATTCACAGAAAATCTATAGGATAGGGTAGACTTACCCCTTTTTATTTATGATATTGAAATTTTTTTCTGGAGTAGATAGCCTCTTCTTTTTCCCACAAAGCAACTGGTGAGTTCAATCCATTGACCTTTATGGTTAACTTCAAAGCATAGCCCACTATGACACGAGGGAATCAAGATTATGGCTGAAATAATTATATTAAATAACTCACTGCTCTGCAGCAAGATCAATTTTGCCTCTTCTCTACTGAATAGTCATGGACCACTGCAGAGCCTTTTGCCTATCATTGCCTATTATGTGCCCTGTGGCCAAGGCCACTTACTAGCCAAAAACCTATTCCTTCTTCTTCCTGAGTAAACAAGTAATCAACATCTTTAATCTCCCTTGAGTTAAGTGTGACCATATCATGGAGTTTCAATAAGAGAAATAAGTGCTGTGTACCACTTCTAGGATTGCTGGTCAGGTACTCCCACTTGCACTCTCCTGTGTTATTTTCCTCATCTGCCAGCTGGATCTTGATAGCCAGAACAATTGGACAGCCATCGTTGAAGAGGTCAGAATCTGTTTTCACATGCCTCCCTTCCACTCATTAGACTGTTGCATGGGGTAGAAACTTGCTTGTATGGTATAAAGCTGTGTCAGCAGCTCATATAACTTAATAAATTGCCCTTTCTTTATCTTCCTGTCCTTTAAAATTTATTTCTGCTCTTCTTTCTCTTTCGTGATAAGAGATTCAGCAAAGACGTTGAGGATATGACCGTCGCCTGGGGAGATTGTTGAGTAGGTGAGGAAAAACTCAACCACTTTAGACTTTAGATTCTTTATTCTGACTGAGATAAAACTTCTGTTGTCCATCACTCAGCTCCCACCAGACTCAGTGTGCCCTGATGCGCAGAATTTAAAGCACTGGGCTGTGAAGTAACAGACCATCAGTTTGAATCTGCTAGGTGCTGTGAGGGAGAAAGATAAGGCAGCCTGCTTCCATGTGATTATATCCTTGGCAAGCCTATGTAACTGTTGTTCTTAGGTGTCCTCAAGTTGATTCCCATCCATAGTGACCACATGCACAACAGAACAAAGCACTGCCTGGTTCTGCATCATTCTCACAATTGTTCTGATATTCGAGCCTGTGTCAGGCAGGGTTCTCTTAGAGAAATAAAATCAGGACACTAGTAATTCTTTTTATATATTTATATGGAGAGAAAGGTATATAAGATAAGAAATAAACAGTTAAGTAATCTATAAAGCAGTACAGATTGCTCGGTGCAACTCACTTGCATGAGACAGCTAGAAGACTGGCAGTCCTTCCAGTCTTGAGGGCTGCTGAGTAGTCCTCTCTAGAGCAATCCAGGCTGCAAATAGCAGAGCAAGTTGCCAACAGTCAGCCAGATGACAGAGTCCATCTGTCCTCACCTCAAGAGATATATATCCCAGGAGCGTGGCGAAGTAGGGTTTGAAGGAACCTCAACTCACAGCTCCACAGTCCATGATTAGGTGTCCCACGGGTAGTGTTGCTTGGAAGTCGAGGCACAGGACGAACAAGGCAGCTATCTGATCCGAAGATCCAGAAGCAAGAAAGAGGGTGGCACTCGCTGAGCTCTTCCTAATCTGCCCTTCAATTCACCCTGTGTGTTCATTGGCCGTGCCGGCACAACAGACCCGCCAATCTTCTGTGGCCATGTTGGCATAACAAACCTACCCATCACAGAGCCCATTGTTGCCGCTACTGTACCAAATTTTTTTGTCAAGGGTCTTCCTTTGTTTTGTCACCTTTCTATTTTGCCAAGCATGATGCCCTTTTTCAGGGACTGAGCTCTTCTGACAACCAGTGCAAAGTACGTGATGAAGTCCCGTCATCCTTGCTGCTAAGGAGCCTTCAGGCTGTACGTTTTCCAGGACAGATTTATTGGTCTTTTAGCAGTCCACAGTTCTTTCAATATTCTTCACCAGTACCATGATTTAAATGCATCTATTCTTCTTCAGTCTTCCTTTCTTAAGTCTTACTTTCACACGCATATGAAGGGATTAAAAATACCAGGCTTGCATCAAGCACACCCTAAGCCTTAAAGTAACATTTTTTGCTTTCCAACCCTGTTAAAAATATCTTGTGCAGCAGATTTATATAATCCCATGACAGTTGCCTCCATGGACCCAAGCAAGATGACTTTGACAAATTTGATCTTTTTTCTATCATGATTTACCTATCAGTTGAGTGTTTGGACTTTGGTCTTCTTTACATTGAGTTGTAATCTACACTGAAGGCTACAATCCTTGATCTTCATCAGCAAGTATTTTAAGTCTTTCTCACTTTCAGCCAGCTAGGTTGTGGCATCTGCATATTGCAAGTTGTTAATAAGTTGTTCCTCCAATCCTAATGTTCTTCATATAATCCAGTTTCTCTGATGATTTATCAATGATACAGATTAAGTATGGTAACAAGATACAATCCTGACATATACCTTTTCTGATTTTAAACCACGCAGTGTTCCTTTGCCCTGTTCACATAATTGCCTCTTGATCCATGTATAGGTTCTGCATGAGCAAAATGAAGCCTTTTGGGATTTGAATTCTTCTCAAGGCTAGCCATAGTTTTTTTTTTTAATAGTCCACACATGGGGCAGTTCAACTCTGTTCTTATCATCACTTTGAAAGGACTGGGACAGCAACAATGATTTAAATTGGTTTGATTTCAGCACAAAAGTATGAATAGGATGGTCATCTCCAAAATTTTGTAATAAACAAGTCATTATTGAAGCCTCTTCTGCAAGTCTCATTTTGGACTCCAAGTTTTTCATGGACACTGGCTTCTTGATCCCTTTTCACAGCTCAGAGGAGAATTACAGAGATGTTGCCCCTCTTACATCTCTTACCTCTCTCTTGATTTGTCACCAGGAGTATCACAGAGAAATGAAACTGTGAGGATTCTCAAGGTAGAAGCTTCATGAAACCAGGAAACAGATTCTTGGCATAGGACTTAGTTGAGATGTTTCTATGTCCACTTTAATATCCCTTCCACCCTTATAAGAGAGATGTCCTTGGTTTGGGATTGCTTTCTAGTCCAATCTTCTATCTTTTACTGCTTCTTAGCTTAAAGAGGGTCCAAATAAGCCCATTTTCTGTTCTTTTATTGATCATGCCTTTCCCCTCCATGTCAAGACAAAATGGAGAACTGCACCCCAAAAACAGAGAAGTTGACACCAAAATCTCATAAGCCTGAGCAAGAACAATGAGGACTTTAGATTTTAACTAAGAGTGATGGGAAGACATTGAAATTCCTTGATTTGAGAGTAACCAGGTATGATTTATATTGTAACTGACCTTTCAGGACTGCGTGCTTCTAGAGCCTGACAGTTAGCTCAATCATGGCCTCCATCAGAAAATCCTTGTAGAAATGTTTCACAAAGTTAGTGAACCTGAAGAATTAATCTCTTATAATCATTGGTCACAGAAACATTCCATGTAGATCCCTGGCTACAGTGGCAAAATCTGAATTCTAACTCTGGTTCCCAAGTTAGCAAAGCAGGAAGTTTCTAGAAATGCCAGGCCACAGTTTGACATGGTCATGTCCACATGTGTTTGTTACACCAATGAGATAAAGAGCTAAGCATGAATTCCAACAAAACAAGAGAACTATGCTGAGATAACTGAATTAGTTTCAATATTGTGTTGGTGGGTCCCTGATAACTCCTGCGGTGAGTCTATCATACAGTTCACTGAGAATTTGTCTGTGTTTAATGGATTCTGGTGGCACATGGCAAAAACATATTAGTTGTAACTACAACTAGACATTCTACAGCAGTCTTAGTGAGAGTTGTAAGACTCGGTATGAGATCTTGACTAGCAATATGAACCCATTGTAGGTCAGGAAGATTTGGAATCTCACTTAAACATAAATTCTAGTGAGTCATTTACACTCAGAAAAGGTGTGACTTCCTTTCATAGGTGAATATTGACAGACCCCTCTAGTATTATAACAAAACAATGGTCTTTGCACTCTTGCCTCTGGTTTTCAAAGCATCTACATCATCTTTAAATAGCTAGATAGGGCACCTTCCTGAAATTATGAACCCAACCATCAGTCCTTATCAGAACCCTTGCTAAGACTTATTGTATTTAATTAAAAGAGTCTAAGAGTATGATCTCTATCCAAATTTCCAAATACTCTAATTTTTGTCAAATTAGCTTATCCACAAATCTCTGGGCTTGAACCTCACTCACTTAGCTTCCCCAAAGCCTTGCCTTCACTACATTTATGCTTTGGCATATTTTTGTTTTAATTTTTTTTTTTGCTTCTAACAGAAATGATGTAGGAAACCTAACCTTAATAATTCCATTTCTTCGTTCACCATGAAATGGACCTGGGATTCTCTGTCCTACGTACTATACCATTTTTAGCCCCAAAGAAGTTTCCTTCTCACCCTCCATCATTGCTTTCCTCATATTATTTATGTTTCTTCCCTTCTCCTTTCACCGTGGCTTCCAGGACATCTTGGTCAAGCTTTTTATTTAATTCTACTTTATCTTGTTTCTTAGGTTTGCTTAGAAATTGAACCCAGGTGGCATCGTGGGCCCCTAGGCTACTACCCAAAAGGCCAGAAGTCCTGCCTAAATTCTTCTAAAATTTCACTTATTTTGAGCCCACCAGCTGCTCTGTGGGAGAAAAACAAGGCTTTTCTACTCCTGGGAAGATTCACAGTCTTGGAAACTGTCCTGTAAGGTGCCTATGGGTTGGAATCAACTCAATGGCAGTGAATTTGGCCTGACCATTTTCTTACTTCTACTTCTTCATTGAAAAGTCTGTATGATTGTAAATCTGTCATTTTCAATAACCCAGTACTGGCCCAATTTGTGACAACACCATGTGTTCCAGAGGAGAACAGTGCCCCACAACTTTCCCAAACATACGACCAAGCCTTTCTTCCAAAGCGAGTTCTAACCATGAACTTTCCATTGGCATGGAGAACGAAGCATTTGCACCACCCGGGCATGACTTCATTTTCAACAAAAAGAGAATGCAAATAGATTATTATGTCTCAAGATACTTTTTCTCATGTCTCAAAATAGTTACCTATTTTATATGATAAGCCACAAGGCTGGATCAGGCAAACCCTTTCCATTTCAATTTGCTGTTGTTGGGTGCTGCTGAATTGGCTCATAGAGACACACAGTGCCCCTGTGCACAACAGAATGACAGGCTTCCCTGTTCTCAGCAATCCTCAAAAGTGTCCATATTCTTGAGCCCATTGGCGCAGCCACTGGATCAATGCATCTTTTCAAGGGCCTTCCCCTTTTTGCTGCCCTTCCCCTTTGCTAAGCAAGATGTCCTAATTTGAAGCCAGGAATGATGCTCCCTCAAAGTATCATGCATTTTTCCTCTGTGGCAATCTCTACTGTTTTTGATTCTATGACATTTACTTGCATCATTAGTGATTGCCAGTAAGAGGAAAGTCCAGAAGACCAGCCTCTTGGTTGATGGACTCAGGATGACGGCTCGGCAACAGAACAAAAGGGTTTGTTATTCACCGACTTTTCTGTGGCTTAGAGACGTCATTGTTGTAGATGAGGAAAGCAGTGTCTCTTTTCTGGTAAATCTATACACGAGGGCAGGTCCTATGAAAAGCACAGGAAGAGGCATCAGGCTACATAGATCCTAAGACCCGGTGACATTTGTCTAGTTCTGTAACAGTGCCCAATTCCCTCCATCTTTCAGGACTAAGTGCCTCATTTGTAGAAAAACAGAGTTGGACCCAAGGAACACCCAGACTGCTGTGGCTCTAACATCCTGTGGGTCTCTGATGTTCTCTAGAAAAGGTATGGGGGAATGGTTTCTTCCCTCAAGAAGCTTAGAGTCTTTATAGAAAATAAAATAAAAACCATATTAGGGCTGAGCCCTGGTGGCATAAGTGGTTGAGTGCAGGACTGTGGCCCACGGGTTGGTGGTTCAAATCCAGCGGCGGCTCTCAGGAGCAGCACTGGGTAGTGCCCACAACCACCAGAGGCAGTGATGTCCCCCCCCCCCAAAAAAAAAAAACACATTCATTTTGTACAGAAGCATACAAGCACAAGTAGATCTGCCCATTATAAGCCTAAATTAACCAAGTTGACATCTAATGAGGTAGAAATAATTTACCTTTTTTTCAGAAAGAACCAAATAACCTGAAAAATTAATATTTTATAATTACTTTTGAATAATTATCTTCATCACATAGATTTTCTGATTCAGACATTATAAGAAGAAGAGAGGAGAAATTCAACTTATCAAGAGGGAAAAAAGATCAGAATGTGTAGAAATGTTGATGAGTTGCATTAGGTGAATTCACACAAGATCTCTTTAGAGTATTGTAAAGCAAGGATGTTACGTTGAGGACTGATGTGTGGTTGACCCAAGCCATAGTGTGGTATTTTCAATGGCCTTATCCACAGATGAAGATTGGACATTGAATGATAAGGAAGATTGAAGAAAAATTGATGTATTTGAACTACGTTGTTAGGGAGGGACATTGAAAACACCATGGTTTGTCAAAAGAGCAAACAAATCTGTCTTGAAAGAAGTACAAGTAGGATGGGTCTTAGAAGCAAAAATGGGGAGAACGCGTCGCAAGGACTTTTAATATGTTCTCAGGAGAGACGAAGAAAGGGCATCAGCCTGGCTAAGTGGAGAGGCAGCACAAAAGGAGAAAGACCCTGGGTGAGATGGTTTGACACGGTGGCTGCAAGGACAGGCTCAGACGCAACAGTGACGGTGAGGATGGTGCAGAGGAGCCAGTGTTTAGTTCTGTCGTACATGGGGTCAAGACAAGTCTGAAATGATTTGAAAGCATCCAGCAGTTACAGCAACTGTAGTATTTATAGTTATTTGTCATCCTATTCTTATGTCCCATCTACATTCAAAGGGAGAAGATTATCATAGTTTTACACAAATAACACCCACCACAGTTTGCCAAGTGCAGCCTCCTCAAAATGCATTTTTGCAAGGTGTTTGTGTAAAACTACAGTACACAGAGTCTGTTCACCAAGGAGCAGGAATTTTGTTGCCATCTTGGAATTATATAATTCATAAAATTAGCATTTTCTCCAGATCTTGTAATTTTATCTATTCATTTATTGTCACTTATCTTTAGTCATCTTTTTGTTTTGGTTTTTTTTTTGGGGGGGGACATCACTGCCCTCTGGTGGTCGTGGGAGCTACCCAGCCTTGCTTCAGGAGAGCTGCTGTTGCATTTGAAGCACCAAACCAATGAACCGCAGTCCTGCACTCAACCACTATGCCACTGGGGCTCAGCCTTTTTATTTTCTTTGCAATGTAATACAGCTATCTCTTTAAATTTCCCTTTCTGTTTATTGCTGATTTAGAGAAATGTCATTGATTTTAATGCCATAGCCTCATATCTAGTCACCTTGCTCAGTTCCTTTATTATTGATAGAATTTTATAACTAGACACACCTCAGATTTCGCTGTACACAATTGTATCAACTGAGACTAATGACAAGTCTGTTTCTCCCCTTCTTCTCATTCTTTTGCTCACCTTTCTTCACTAGATAATATCTTCAGTACAAGCTAGAGTCAATGATAAAGAACTATCTTTATCTTATCCTTAATTTTTAAAAGTTTTAAAATGTTAATAAAGATTCATTTTTTAAGTAAAGAAGATGTTTTTATGCTCATAAAAAATTCCACCTGATAATTATGAATTTAATCAAATGTTTTTCTACATCGGTCAGAGTAAGCATATAATTTTTCCTGTTAATCTGTTAACGTTATGAATGATGTTTATTTTCAAATGTCACATCACCTTGTGTTTCTAAGATGAACTCAACAGGATCATGGTGCATTATGTTTTTGCATATGGTTGAATTTATTTTGCTATTATTTATGTGGGGGTTATATATGTAAATATTTATCTACATCTTTTCTCATTAATTTCAGTAGAGGTGTTTCTTTATTATTAACCTTTCACATTACCAATGCATCTAATAAGAAAAGTGGGAAAATGACAAAAGAACTGAGCCCAAAACACACAAGGAAAATAGGGAAGACACAAACAACTAGTCACAGTTTAAATAATTATCAGATTATCTAGTAGACAAAAAATTAAAAGGATAATACAGTGATAACATTTCTGCCTATAAACTTAATCCTTAAGATGGAAAAAATATAATTGGTTGTATTACGCATTGGTCTGCTGGTCACAAGTTCAGCAGTTCAAATCCATGAGTTGCTTCTGGGGAGAAAGAAGAGGTTTTCTAGTCCTGTAAAAAAAATGACAGACTTTGAAACCTGCAGAACCAGTTATACACTGTCCTGTAAGGTCACCGAGTTGGCATTGACTCAGTGGCAGTGGATTTTGAGAGTTTGGGGTTGGCTGATAAAATTATAATTCATAAGACTAAAACTCGCTTGTCTTACTGATAGAAATGCGAGTTGATACCACATTCTGAAAAATAAAATAACGGCAATTTGTCAAAAGGCTTATGATTGCTTATGCATTTTGACCTAGTGATTCCTCTCTTGAACACTAAATAGCCCATCAGGAACCTGGAGCTTTTTAATGTAAAATATTCACTGAAACTTTATTAGTAACAGTAGAAATGGAAAACAGCTGCCTAAAATTAAATGTATTCTGTTGCTTTGCGACAAATTTCCCCCAAACTTAGCAACTTGAAATAATCAGCAGGTATTATTTCATAGTGTTTGTGAGTCAGCAGTTTGAAGGTGACTTAGCTAGATGCCTCTGGTAAAAGTCTTTCATGAGATTGCAGCAAGACCTGTTGTCCTCATCTGAAGGCTCGACTGGGAGAGGAGCGCCTTTCCCATTCTTTCACGTGGTTTTATTAGACTTCAGATAAGCTGCTTCAAACCCTCTTGTGAGGGCCTCGCCATAGGACTGCCCCATGACAGAGTGACGGGTTTCCTCCAGGGCAAGTGACCCAAGGGTGAACAAGAGATGGGAGGAGAGGTCAGCAAGACAGAGGCCTTGGTCTCTGTGTCCCTGCTTCTGAAAGTGGTAGGTCTCTTTTGCTATAGTCTACTCATTAGAAGTGAGAATGCCAGGTCAGTCAGTCTCTGCTCAATGGAAGGAGACCACCTACCGACATGAATATCTGGCAGACAACTCAAACTAACAGTTTAACAGTTAGTTAAACTAACAATTTCTCTGAGGGTGTTAAAGGAATCTGAAGTAGATCATCCAGGGTTAATATCTAAGCATGGAACATCCATCCGCAAGGCCAATGCCAAGTCTAAGATGACTGCTGAGCTACCATGTTATGCTTATGGTCATCTTCATGTAAGTGCCCCTTCTGTTTAGATGTCATTGGACAGTGTTTAATCGCATGGCCACATCTATGAGTAAAGAAGACATAGAGGTATAGTCTTTGTTTGTTTGTTTGTTTTGGTGGGGCATCACTGCCTCTGGTGGTCGTGGGCGCTACTCAGTGTTGCTCCTGAGAGCGGCTGCTGGATTTGAACCGTCAAGCCTGAGGGCCGCAGTCCTGCACTCAACCACTTACGCCACCAGGGCTCAGCCCCGAGGTATAGTCTTTAGTTGAGTGCATCCCTTCGAGAGTAAAATTATGTTCTCTTTCTGAGGAAAAGGAGCCTGTGACAGATGCACACGGTCAAACCCTGGACCAATGACTGAAAGATTGGCAGTACACACGCACCCAGAGGTGCCTGGCAAGTGACCTTCTTATGCAAAATAAAACTTCTTATTATGATGGAAGTCGGGGTTTACAGAGCAAATTGATTTTCATTCAACAATTCATATGCCTTTTGATTTGTGACCCTCATTGATTTCCTTCCAACTTAGCAGCATTTAGCTTCCCACTTCTCTGTGGTTAGGGTTTCCACTCCTCTTTCTTTTCTCTCTCCTTTTCTCCTGAGCAGCGGCTACCCCTTTGGGTCTCACTGACTGATGGTTCTAAAGAGTGTGTGTGCGTTTCTTCTCCCCGGTGTGTCTCATCAGATGGGCTGTGTGTGGTTAAGCGAGGCAGCCCTAGTGGCATCATTGATTTTTGTTGGGCTGCAAACTGCAAGGCCAGGAGTGCAAACCCACTTTGTGAGAGAAAGACAGGTTTTCTATTCCCACAACAGCTCCAAACTCTTGAATACTCTCAGGAGCAGTGCTACCCTGGCCTGCAAGATTTCTACAAATTGGGCCTGCCTGCATGGCAGTGAGTTTAGAGTGTATTGTTTGGCTAGAAAGTGAGCTACAGAAGTAATTTCATCTCCAGACCTGAAGTTGTCTGCTTTTTAAAAAGATATGTAACTCAGAAAGAATAAGGTATAGGACATACTTTAAACTGGCAAAGCTTTAGTAAATGATGTTACATTTCACTATAGAAGGCAATAGTTTATCTTACACCTACAAGTCCAGGGGCTAGGGTTTCAGCCACCTATTTTGGGGAAACACTACACCAATTCATAACAGATATTATCTTAAAGAAATCTCTTAAAAGGTAAAATTAAGCTTTCTTGGCTCACATTTCAGTAAGGTCCAATGGAAAGGACCTCTAGTTTGGGAGAAATAGAAATAGAGAAATAGGAAAAATAATAGTTTCTCCTTATTGCTATCAGAGAAATGGCCCAAGGATCTGCCATTATACCTGTGGCCACCTTCCCATAAGCCCCACAAGGGACTCTGCCTACGGCCATTGGTCATTCCTTAACAACATGGCCACATCTATCTACCACGGAAGCATGCAAGTATAGTTGTTTAGTAGAGTGAATTTCTCCCTTGAATAAAATTATGCTCTGTTGCTAAGAAAAATAAATTATACTCTGTTGCTAAGTAGTGACATTGTTTTGAGAGCTGTGGGCTTTCAAGGAAGTAGGAAAAATAACCCCTCCCCCTACAATATTAAGTAAAGCACCAAACTCTATGTATAGTATAATTTCAACCACGTTTCAGTTGTGCCTACACACATCCAAATGTACTTCGTTTAGAATAATAAAGGAAAGATTAAAAATTAAAACCTGTTATCACTTTTTGCCTCTGGGTAAGAGGTTTATGTTTGTTTTAATTTTTATTATTTTCTGTTCTCCTTTTCTAAATTCTTCTTGTTAGCAAGCAAATATCCAGGGGGAAATTTTTGTTTTGGAAAACTACAAGAAACAAAGGAAAGAAAAGCAGAGGATGGATCCTAACTGTGATCTAGCATTAGACCTGCCAGAGGGGAAAGAAATAATTATTCATTCAGCAAATATTTACTGGGTATCTTTCTTTGTTAAATACCATTCTAGGTGCTCAAGATAAAGGTTTTCTATTGCCATAAAGAGTGAGTCTGAGAAACCCACAGGGCAGTTCTCCTTTGTCCTATGGCATCATTATGAGTAGTCGGAATCGACACAATGGCAGTGAGGTATTTTTTTGGGGGGGAACTTTGGGGGAGCACGAGAGTCTCCATATAGTTTGCAGAATTCCAATGCGGCTGTGAGGAAAAGAGACAGTAAGTCAAGCAGTACATATCAGCACCTCGTTGTCACTGTGTTGGCTTGGATCTAGTTATGCTAATGGAAGCTCTGTCTCTAATATTTGTAATACCCACAGATTCACCCATAGTGCACAGATTTCAGCCACATGTGCAGACTAAGCAGGCTAAGAAGAAAGGTCTGGTGATCAACTTCTGAGCACCAACCAATAAAAACCTTTTAGTTCAAAGCAGAACGTGGTTTACCTCACTTGTTTTGGGCACAGTCAATTGCTGGAGAAGGACATTGTGTACAGTGACACAGAGGTCCTCAGTGAGATGGAAATCCTGCACTACTCAAGAGCCTCAATGATGAACAAGGATGCGCTGCTGACGGGAGGGTGATGCAAGCTTGGGCTACATTTCATTCTATTGTATGTAAGTTTGCCATGCATTAGCGCCAACTCAACGGGAGTCAACATCAAGAATCAATGAGTGATTTAATACTCTGGGAGTCATGAGTGCTGTGGTTAAAGGGAGAGCTGGGTAGGGGAGATAAGGAGTGTAGTGTAGGGGGGCAGGGCCCTGCAAGTTGTCATTAGGGTGAACTTCATTGGAAAGGACATAGAGATGTGGATAGAAGAGGTGGAGGGAGAGTATTGGGAGTAGAGCAAAAACTCCAAGGAAGCAACAAGATTGCTGTGAGCAAGGGGAAACGAGCAAAAAGCTCAAGAGGCTTTATGGTTTGCCTTGCTTTGTTGTGAAGTTGGTAAAGCACTGGCTACGTGCACTGATGCCGGTGGAGAGGGACAGCGTGGCACAGAGCTGCGTGGGGTGCAGCTCAGATGGCAAGTCATTCGCAGGGCTCTGGGAAGTGCTTCAGGAGCCTTGGTGGTATAGTAGTTAATGTGTTGGGCTACAGTTTGAAAGCCCCAGCTGCCGGGTAGGAGAAAAATGAGGTCTTCTACTTTTTGTAAATGATTCCAATCTGAGAACCTCACAGGGGCAGTTCCACCCTGTCCTGTAAGGGTCCCTACGAGTCAGCATTGCCTCGATGCCTGTAAAAGGCATCCTCCTCCTCCAGTTGAAAGTAATGACCTTGCAAGAGAAACAGGAGACACTGAATAGGAAGTACTAGCTTCACAAACAAGTTGAAAGACAGGTTTTATTTTCCTGGACCCTGGCTTACAATAACAGAGCAATGAGCCCCTGGCAAGAGACCTACCAGGAAGAGAGAATTTGACACGAGGATCATCAGCTGATCAAGGTGGAGCTTCATGAACGTTTGATCTGGAGGGAGGGAAAGGGTCAAGTAAAATGAGATGCAATGGAAAATCCCAATACTAAGCAGAAAGAAGAGCGGTCATGCTGGTGCTTCTGAGATTTGGGAGGAGAACAGAAAAGAGAAAGGTTTGGTAAAGAAGCATGACATTTCAGTCACGGGCTAAATATCCTTAACAAACCTGAGCATGACTCTTCATAGAAAGAGGCATTTGTTCTTTTAGCGCATGAAGGCTCAGATATATCCTCTAAGCATATTAGGCTTGTGTCAAATGATGGAGCATCTACAATGCCAAAGAAGCACCCCAACGTCTGTCTGGATTATCTACAGCAGAGAACAGACCCGGTCAGAGGAAGATAAAAGGGCACAGTGTAAGAACTGAACGGCCAGCATTTAAGGGTGCGGGGAACAGTGTGCAAAAATAGGTTCGAACACTGACACAAGAAAATAGCTACTAACAATAAGGAAGGGCTTTATCTGGATACAAGGCAAATGAAGCATCCTAAAAAATATATCTAGGAATGTCTTCCTGAAGAAAGAGGAAGCAAGTTTGCAGCTAATGAATGCTACATATGGGGAGACCAGAAATACAATAGATTCCACTTACTGAGCATGCAACATGTCTGTCATAGTCATAAATGCCTTACATAATGGTTCTAAAGCCTAACTTTTCTTGTGCTCATGTGTGTGCTGTGTGCTCAGTGTTGCCTCTTTTAAACCTCTCCATGATCCTATGAGATTACTCCCATTTTTATAGATGAAGAAATTAAGTGTTAAATAAAAGCAATAACAAGTGTTAGGAGATTTACATAGCCAGCAGTAATAAAGATGCCAAAGAGTCCGACCAAGACCTCTCTGACTCCAGAGCCCATGTTACCAACCCACCTTCTTAAGAGAGATGGCACGTGACCAAGCCTCCTTAAAGACATTAATACTTAAGGCAGACATGTCCAGGTGAATCAGTCACACATGTTACATTTTAGGAAAGAGGATTTCAAAAACAAAACAAAAATGAGAGTGATCCTGCAGCCAAAAAACAAGACATCTAAAGGGCTGGAAAGACGGTAAAAAACAAAGTCAAAAGACATTTCTATTAATACACCCACAAGCAATCTAAGTTGCTGTATGTGCACACGTGAACACCCAAGAAATATTACATGGAAAATTGAAAAGGACCAGTATAAAAGATAGAACGAAATGTGCTGAGAGAATAGTGTCAAAGAAGCCAAGAATCCTAAGGACATTAAAGATTTTTTTAATTCACCTTTGGGTTGTGTTCAGAGCAGGAAAAACAAGGGAAAGGTCAGATTAATTGCCTAAAGCAGATGGAGTACTATTACAAACAATAAGGACTTGGAGCCAGCAAAAGTTTGTCCCTGAAGATTGAGTCTCACCACATATTCTTTTGCCTTTTTCTTTTGTATTTTATAAAGATCATTTTATTGGAGGCTTTTAAAGCTCTTATAACAATCCATACATCAATTTTATCAAGTATATTCTTATATGTGTTGCCATCATTATTTCTAAACATTTACTTTCTATTCAAGCCCTCAGTTTCAGATCTTTTTTTTCTCCCCCTCTCCCCATTGTGACCCTTTGATAAATTATAAATTATTATTATTTTCATATCTTACACCATCAGCTATCTCCTTGCCCCCACATTTTCTGTTGTTTCTCCCTCTATAGGTGATTGGGGGGGGGTACATGTATAGATCATTGGATTCATTCCTTCTTCCTCCCTTCCACTCCCCACCTTTTCCCCCTACCCTCCTGACAATGCTACTTCCAGTTGTCTTCCTTAGGGATTTATCTGACCTGGATATTCTGTGTGGCTTGAGTTCCTATCTGTAAAATTGTACATGCTCTGGTCTAGCCAGAAGGGAAAGGCAGGACTTGGGTCATGATAAGTTGGGGGGGAGCGGGGCAGAGGAGAGGAGAGTAAGCCTCAAGGAACCAGAGAAAAATTGTGTTTCATCAATGCTATCCTGTGCCCTGGTTGACTCATTCCTTCCTTGTAACCATTCGTGATAGGATGCCCCATGGTCTACAGATGGATTTGGGTCTCTGCCCCAGTCCCCCTCATTCTCAACAATATATTTTTGTTTTTGCTATTCAGATGCCCATTATTTGATCCTGCTAATACCTCATGATCACACAGACTGGTGTGTTTCTTCCATGTGGGTTTATTGCTTCTCCTCTTGACGGCTGCTCATTTAACTTCAAGCCTTTAAGACCCCCAGATGCTATA
This sequence comes from Nesogale talazaci, assembly GCA_004026705.1. Classification (NCBI taxonomy): domain Eukaryota; kingdom Metazoa; phylum Chordata; class Mammalia; order Afrosoricida; family Tenrecidae; genus Nesogale; species Nesogale talazaci. Next base: position 59,749 of record PVJH01000761.1, on the reverse strand, counting down.
TCTTTTGATTGCTGGGCATGATTCCCTTTCTTCACCATATTTGTTTATGCACCCATTTTTGCTTCAGAGATCATGTCGGGAAGGTGAACATCACAGAATGCCAGCTTGTTAGAAAAAAAGTTTTCTTGCCTTGAGGCTGCCTTGAGCAGAGATCCAAAGTTCGCTCACTACCTCAGTGTATTGCCACATAAATATATATATGCATATAAGCCAATACCTCTATTTTTATGAATTAATATGTTTACATATGCTCACACCTATATTTATATCTCTATCCATAGCTTTGCTTCCTAGATATTTCCTGCTTTCTTTCACCTTCCTCCTGTCCTGCCATCACACCTAGCCTTCTTCTGACTCTTAGTAATTGCTCTCAGCTAGATCACTTTTGCTCCAGCATCCTTACGATCTCTACATCCTCCTCACTGTGAACTTCAGTCCCCTAGTTGTTCCCCTCTCTATGGTGTTGTTTGCTCACTGCTCCCTCCCCCTGCCTCCTCCTCCCCCCAAGTCCCTCTGGAACCTTCCCTCCTGTTGCTTTCTCCCTGGACTTGCTTCTCATGCCTATCTTATATAGGTAGGCAAACCAACAATAATGGAGTCAAAACAAAAGACTGAAAAAAAGTGATAAATAGCTAAATAACTAGCCCCCCAAAAATCCCTGAAAAATTATACATCATTTCAGGTCTGACCACTGGCCTTTATGACAATTTCTCCACCAGTTCTGGGGGGTTCCTGGAACTGCCCCTCCTAGCTTGACATCTATTTTTGCCTCAGTGGACTCGTGCTGTACTTGACCTTTTGTGATTGGCTAATTTTTCTTAGCATAATTTCCTCCAATTCTTTCCTATGAGGTGATGCGCTTCATGGGATTATCAGTTCTTTTTAGTGATATGCAGTACTCCATTGTGTGTATATTCCAGAGTTTTCCAATCCACTTGTCTATTGATGGAAATTTAAGTTGTTGGTATTTGAACCAGGATAATGTTAAATTATAAATGCCTTGGGTAATAGTGACAGTTTTACTATATTGAGTCTTCTGAGTCACGAGCATGTGATATTTATTTGTGGAGGTTGCTTTTGGTTTCTTATCATAAGGTTCTATAGTTTTCCTCATATACGTCTTTTGTTTTGGGAGTTATATGTATTCCTATATATTTCAGTTTGTTCTTGACTATCGTGAAGGGGATTCCTTTATCTCCTTTTCTTTGGTCTTGTCTGATGTATATAGCAAACCAATAGACTTCTGTTTGGTGATCTTGCAGCCTGCCACTCATCTGTATTTCTCTATCACTGCCAGTACACTTGTTGTGGAACTTTGGGGGCTTTCAATGTACAGAATCATGTTGTCTGCAAATAGCTATAGCTTTATTTCCTTCTCTATCAGATGGATACCTTTAATGTCCTTCCACTGCATTATGTGGTTAGCAAAGACATCCAGAACTGTGTTGAAAAGAAGTACCGACAAGGGGCATCCTTGTCTGGTCCCCTTTTTCAGTAGGATTGTTTTAGTCTTTTCTCCACTAAGTGTGGTTTTGGCTATTGGTTTTCATAAATAGCTTGTATTAACTTGAGGAATTCCCCTTCCACTCATGTCTTTTTGAGTGTCTTAATTAGAAACTGGTGTTGGATGTTGTCAAATGCTCTTTCTGTATCTATCGATATTATCATGTGATTCTAATCTTTTTATTATCAATGTGGCAAATAATATTGATGGATTTTTGAATGTTAAACCATTCCTACATCCCTGAAATAAATCCCCTCTGATCATGATGTATCATATGCTTTAATACTTTTGTATTCTATTGGCCAATCTTTTATTAAGGATTTTTACATCTATGTTCATTAGAGATATCAGTCTGTAGTTCTCTATTCTTTGGGGATCCTTGCCTGCTTTGGTTATCAAAGCTCTACTGGCTCTGTAAAGTGAGCTTGGAAGTTTACTGTCTTTTTTAATGCTCTGGAATAATTTGTGGAGGGTCACTGATAACTCTTCCCTGAGTGCTTGGTAAAATTCTCCTTTGAAGCTGTCTAGTCTGGGAGCTTTTGTCATGGGCAGTGTCTTGATAACCATATCTATTTCTTCTTTTACTATGGGTCTGTTGACATTCTTGATCTCTATCTCGGATAATCTAGGGAGGGGTTGTTTTTCCAAGTATTTGTCCATACCTCCCACATTGTTGGATTCATTAGAATACACTTTCCTAGTACGTTGTGATTATCCTTTTAATCTCATTGGAGTCCATTGTGATTTCCTCACTTTCATCCTTCATTCTGGGTATTGATGTTGACTACTTTCTGTCCTTGGTTAGATTTGTCAGCGATCTGTTGATCCTTTCAAAGAACCAGCTCTTTCAAATCAATTTATTATGGGCTTACAGTTCTTATCACAATCCATATATGCATCCATTGTGTCAAGCACATTTGTACATTTGTTGCCATCATCATTTCAAAACATTTTTCAAAGAACCAGCATTTTGCTTCTTTGATTTTTTGCACTATTCTCTTGTCTTCTAACTCATTTAAGCCTACCCTGATTTTTGTTATTTCTTTTCTTTTGCTATTGGATGGGTTGTTCTGTTGACTCTTTTCTAGTAGCTGGAGGTTTCGTGATAGTGTATCAGCCATAAGTCCTTCTCTTTTTCCACATATACATGACCGTATTTGTTGGACCACAAGGCGCACTCCCTCCCCCCATCCAAAGTGGGAGGAAAACGAGGGTGCTTCTTATGGTCCCAAGTTGTGGTACCCCAGAACATTTGTTTATGGTTCCATGCACTGCTTATCGTCCGTTGCTGTTTGCATACCGTGGATTGCTGTGTTTTCAGGAGAAGGCCCTCCCTCCTGGAGTCTCAATGTCAGTCAGGTCAATGATCAGCACAGTGCACACCTCCCCTGCATGTGCATGACCCTGACAGACTGGAAGGATTAGAACATTGAGATAGGAGGCAGCTAGATGTGGTACCAGGTAATATCCCTGCAGGGACGATGTCATGTAGTACAGTGTCCTGACAAGCAGGAAAAGATCCCGTCATGGTAGGAGAGAGACACAGAGTCTCTCCTGCCATGCAAAGCCTTGCCTGTCAGGTTGGTTGGTACCCTTTCATAGTAATACCAAGAGGTTTGAGGTAGATTACACTACTGATGTATGTGTAATGTTTCTCTCATAACAACTTACTGTTCTTCTATTACTCTATCTTCCTCAGAAAAACACCATTTTTCTAATGGTGCAATATGTCAAAGATGAAAAGATTAGCATATAAAATTCCATTTAAACTGGAGGTAGTAAAATATGCAAAAGTGCCTGAAAAAGGAGCAGTGGAGAGACATTGTGGGCCATCTCTAATGGAAAATAAAATAATCAGAGAGCGGAGAAAGCAGGAGCATCAGCTGCAAAAATATGGTAAAATTGAGCATAGATTGTATTAGTGAAATAAGAAAAAACAGATTTAAAGAGGTGGAGACTCATCTAGTTGTAATTCCTGGGGGTCTTACCAGCCAGGTGCAACCTCTTGATGTTTCAATCAACAAGCCAATTTAAGTTTTTATGAGAGAAGAATGGACAAATGGATGGCTGCTGGGAATCATGATCTGACTCCTACTGGATGAATGAAGAAGCTCACTACCACTCAAGCTTGTGAATGGGTTAAAACAAGTGATCATGGGGGCCTGAAGGGAGCAGATATCAAGCATCAAAGAACAAGCATAACATCCTTATGAATGAGGGGAAGAGCAGAGTGGGGACTCAAGGCCCACTTGTGGGTAATTGGACACCCCTTACATGGAGTCATGGAGAGGAGACAGGCCAGTCAGGGTGCAGTGCGGTGGCGATGAAACATATAACTTTCCTAACAAATCCAGCTGGACTGGAAGAGGTACACTGGTAGAGATAGGCTATGGAAATATGGGGAACCCAGGACAGATGAACTCCTTGGGGTCAGTAGTAAGAATGGAGTTACTGGGTGGGTGGAGGAAAGGTGGGGTAGGGAGGGGGAGCCAACTACAAGGATCTACACACAACCTCATATCCAGAGAACAGACATTGGAGAATTGGGTGAGGGGAGACATCGGGCAGTGTAAGTTATCACAAAACAATAATAATTTATAAAGTGGTGAGGATTGGTGGGGGCGGGGAGCAAGGATGGAGGGGAAAAGATGAGAAGCTGATGTCAAGGGCTTAAGTGGAAAAGCGGATGTTTGGGGCATGATGACGGCAGCAGGCATGCAAAGATGCGTGGCACAATATATGTATTTATGTATGTGAAAGATGATGTATGTGTCCCCAATAAAATGATTTTGGGGGGGGCATCACTGCCCTCTGGTGGGAGTAGAAGGCCCAGTCATGCTCCTGGAGAGCTGCCGCTGGATTTGAACTGCCAACCCAGTGGGCTGCAGTCCCACACACAACCACTACACTACCAGGACTCAGCCAATAAAATGATTTTTAAAAAATATAAATTAAGAAAAACCATCATGGCAGTCAGTGAAAAAGAAAATCATTACATGATCATTCAAAAAATGTGTCATTAGCGATGTCTTAGATGGAACTGAAGATCATATCATATATGAAGATAGCATGGAAAGTGATATGATTGTGAGCAGCAGAACTTCATAAATTCTGACAGTAGTGATGATGATTTCTGGAAAACTAGAAAACTCAAAGTGCTTGAGCCTCTAAGTCTTTCCTCATTTGTTAATGAAAGTGAGGATGGTTTTTAACACCACTGTTGAGTTTATGCTGTAAATATTACAGTATCTTGCTTTATTTTAATAAATATTTTAGTATACTGATACTACTTAGTTCAGTTTTTTTTTCTTATTTTACTGCTCTAAAAGCTGGATGCATGTTGGGGTCAGGTGCATCTTATGGTCTGAAAAATACAGTAATTGCTGTCAAACTGCCCCTGATAACGGCTTTTGCTGTATCCTATAGGTTTTGGTACTTCATATTCTCATTTTCATTGGTTTCTAGAAGCTTCTGGATTACCTCTCCAATCTGAGCTAGTACCCATTCATATTCATGTTGCAGAAGATCATTATTCATCCTCTGGCTGTTTGCCCTTCTTTTTCTGGTTGTTCTTTGGTTGATCTCCAAGCTTTATGGCATTGTGGTCTGTAAGGGACAGCTAAGTGATTTCTATGTGTTTGAATTGATTCCAGTTCAACTTGTATCCCAGTATATAGACTGTATTCAAAAATGAACCATGAGCACCTGAAAAGAATGTGAATTTTTTGTATTTGGATGGAGGGCTCTATGAATGTCTACCAGGCCCAGCTGCCTAATTGTAGAGTTTAGCTTGTATCCTCCTTACTGAGCTGCTTTTCTAGTGATCTATCGTTCTTTGATAGCAGAGCGTTAAAGTCACCTACTATAATTATTGAGTCTTTGATTTCTTGTTTCATCTTTTGAATAGTTTGATGAAGTTCATGGGTCTCATTAAGTGTGCATATATTTATTATGCTCACTGGTTCCTGGTCTACTGAGTCTTTCAGCAATATAGTGCCCATCCTTGACTCTTGTCACGGTTTTCACCTTGAGGCCAAATTTGTTGGAGATTAGGTTTGCAACCTCTGCTTTTTAAAAGTTGCCATTTGCCTGGTATATTTTCCACCAGCCATTTATTTTTAGTCTATTTTTTTCTGCAAGGTTAAGATGTGTCTCTTGCAGGCAACAGATTGATGGGTTATGTTTTCTTAGCCAGTCTCCTAACCTTTGTCTCTAATCAGTTATTACTGCCATTTGTGTTGTGTTTATGTGGGGAGCTGTGTTTATGTGGGGAGCTTCATTCTTGTCTTTTCCCTCTGAGGCAGTGTTACCTTGGTAATTGTTTGCAGTGCATTGACTTCTAGATGAAGTTGCACGATATGGTGGCATCCTGCTTGTGCTTGGTGGATGTTGGTCTTCTAGGTTGTGCTCTGGGGAACTGTATTCTGTCAAAGGTAAATATCCCAACAGCTCTTCAATTGCTGCAAGTTAGTGTCTAATTATTTAACATTACCCACACTGGCAGGCATGGAACTGGGCAGAGGGGGAAGGGATGGCTGATGTAGTCACTCCATTCCTGGGAGGGGCGCTGCAAAGTCCAAGAGTGCAATAGCATGGCGGATAGCAGGGAGGGGAACTTGTGGTTACTTCTTGGAGACTTTCTGCCGGCCTAGGATTATGACCACTTTTAGACAGCAGACTGGGGAAATTACTGCTCACTGTGGGTCTCAGTTCCTGGGCATAAGAAGGAGTGGTGGTTTCATCTTGTCGAACCTGGTCAAGGGTTAGTGGGGCCCTCAGGAAGACACAGTGAAATGAAGAGCATTCTGGCAAGTTCTCAACTAGCTTTATTGGTGAAAATCTCAGGGGGAAGTCTTTTAGTGCACTGAGTCTATTTTTAACACCCAGCCTCCCAGGATTGACCTCCTTACCTCTTAGTTTTCTGATCTAGCAACAGGAGCACCGGGCTGGTGATTGGACCTTAATGGCACTCTCTTTTGCCTTTTCAATGGGTTTGCCAGTCAGCCCTGCAGTGTAGTTGGACCTGAGTAAAACCTTTCACCAATCCCTCATAACAGACTCACACAGCAGGTTGGGGAAACCCAAGGTGGTTTCCCAAGTAACTGAACAATGAAGTGCAGAGAGGTTTAAGTGGACCAGTGTCAGTTCTCGTCAGCCCTTCTACATGAAAATTGGTCTGAGAAGCCATGTTAGCCATTTACAGACAGCAGGAAGATTGGTGAGATGCCCAATGCTTATAATAATAAAATGAAGTGGTTAATATATCTGACACACTGAAGGTACCAAAGGGAATTTGGTGTATCATTAGAAATCCATAACTTCTAGGAATCAGGATGTGTGTATATCCCAGTGAGGGGAAGTGTGTGCTAATATTACAGAATCCACTTGAAAAAATTCTGAACTCATTTTATAAAGCAAGAAATCAGCTATGAGAGACTCCAAAGGTCCTTGCGCTCCCAGAAATATGAAGATAGTACAGAAAAGCCCATGGAGCCAGAGCATAATATGACTGCCTTGTTTTTCCTGGTCTTGAAAGATTTCCATCTTTGGCGGCGTGCAGCCTTATCACTTTTCTAACATTCTCTATTAGTGGGAAATATTTAAATGTTTGTGTTTTTATTCTCTGACAGGTTTCCTCCATACACAGGTGCTGGCTTTTGCAGGTCTTATTGTATTTCTATGATAAATTTTGTGGACATTTCTGAGTGGAGGTCATGTTTTTAATCTAAACATCCAAGTAAATGATTTAAAGGATCCCTTGCACTAGAAAGGAATGATTGATTGAGGACTATTGCATCCAAACAATTGGCATCTAAAAAACGCATCCTGTTATCTTAGGGGCAGAAATGAGAATGAGAATCCTTGAGTACTGGGAGTCTTAAGTAATGCTAACACCAAAAAGATTCAGATCAAATACCTGCTTCCTAGAGAGGGACATTCCTTGGTGCCCTTTCCATCCCATCAATCAACTCATTGCCCCAAGTATTGTCTTTTATAGCACTGTTTGCCATTACCTTGCTTCTTTATTGTCTGTTTCCTCTTGGTAAAATGCAAGATTCACCAGAGGAGGGGCCTAGCCTGAATGTTGCCTATTTTGTCTGCAGCAGCTAAAACAGTGCCCAACACACAGCAGACTCTAAGAGAAAGGATCCCACTGATTCAACTCACAACGGGACACCCTCTGAGCAGGTGTGTGGGTCAGGCTAACATGGTTCAAACTGGTCTCTGAGACCCACCTTTGTAGAGGGGCCATGTGGAGACAACTGGAGTTCGAGCCTAAGGCTTCTACTAACGAGTGTGGTGGGTTCACGTCTAGAGAAATGGGGTAGCTGACTGGGTGGAAGTCAATTTGTATGGAGCCTTGGTCCTCTCCAAGCCTTTCTGGTGATTTGGTGAGGGTACTTAGTGAAGTATGTGGAGAAGTCAGGTCATACATGATGGATGGGAATGTAGAATGGCACTACGGCCACTCTGAAAAACAGTTTGGCCATTTCTCACAGACCTAAACATGCAAGTGCCATCAACCAGATATGAATACTAGAGTATTTGTCCCAGAGAAAGAAAGCCTGAACAGAAATGCCCATATCAGTTTTATTCTTTGAACTAGTCTAGAATCTGGAGATCCTTCAAGAGCTGGATTGTTACCCAGACTGCAATCCTAATAAGGGTGTTTGCAGGCCACCTGAGGGCTAGCCTGGCCCTCTCTGGACTGGGCAGGGGACTTGCAGCAAACACACTCTGTCTGAAGGCAAAGCTTTCTACAATGACGATACTGTACTGGTACACACTGAACTACTAATGGTGAGATCAGTGGTTCAAACCCACCAACTGCTCCATGGCACCTGTAAAGCTTTACAGCCTCAGAAACCCTCTGAGTCTGACTTAGTGACAGCACGGTCATCTTTATGGGAACGTGCTCTCCAGGTCTTTACTCTTCTGGAGTTGGTGAAGGGTTTCAAACTGCCGACCTTTGGGCTTGTAGCTGAGCATTAACTTATATTGTGCCCCCAGGACTCCTTGGGAAAGGACTCATAGGCATGGTTTTTAATGTCCTAGTTTGTAGCGTTTACCAATTTCTGTGGTGCAAATACTCGTACTCTGGTCATTCCAAGCTCCCTGTGATACACTTCTGAACGTGGAGCTGGGAAGACGTGCACAGTGACTCTTCTGAGCCCGTCCTGGCTGAAGAGGCCTTGGAGACCCATGATCAATGGCCCTTGGTTGACAAGCATTGCAATATTTTTGTAACAAGATCACAAACAAATTATCACAGGGATAGTGTCCCTATAAGTTATCTTGCTGATTCCACTAAAAGTCTTTTATTTTGGGTGGGGGCAAGGAGACAAAGAACCTAAATTAAAAATACGCCTAAGTTATTTTATTTACTACTTAGAGTAGTAAGACACATCTTTCCTCTACTGAACACTCTCCTTTTGCCATATGGTCATTCTAGTGAGGAGTGGCTCCATTTGAGAGATTTGCTCCTTTGGCATATTTAAGATTTGACCTGAGGCACGTTAAGGATTACCTGGGTTTTGATTACATTTCCCATGAGTGATCATGTATTTTGTTTTCTCTGAAGATTAGTCATAGAGTGAAGATTCTCTTTAAATTCCTCTTGAAAAAGAGCCAGGAGCTTTTGTCAGGTACTCCTCAGAGCTTCCTGGTGTATGAGTCAGTGATTGAAAATTCTTTTGCTTTGACCTATACGGTCTCTATTGAATTGTCACATTGGTGAAAATAGTAAGTATAGCACACCATGGACTTCCAGAAAAGAAGTGTTTCAATCTTGAAACACTCCTTAAAAGTGAGGATGACAAGATTCCATCCTATTATCAAGAAAGACCATTCATTGGAAGAGGACATCACATGTAACAATGCAGAGGGTCCGTCAAAATGAGAGAAGCCCTCACTGAGCCGGGTCGACACGACAGCTACAGGAATGGACACAGGCTGACCAGTGACCGTGAAGATGGCACAGGACTGGGCGCCATTTCCTTCTGTTGGGCCCCGGATCGCAGCCAGGAGTCAGAGTCAGTGCCGAAGCAGCAGCAGCAGCAGCAACTGCAGATCTCGTGTGTCTCAATAGCTAAACAAGCATGAAGGACACTTGGCCATGGCTTTATCAAGATACACAGACGGATACTCATTCCACTGCTGACAAACATTGACTCACTGTGTTTTCCTGATCTTTTATGGACAGAGAATTTCCACTTCAATGCTGAAATGTGTGGAAATGTTTTGGTGTTTTAAACTGCATTTACTGAAACATATTAAGTAAAGTTCAACCAGACTTGGTGGAGCTGGGAGAAATCACTCACTAAGGTGGGAGTAAAATGACAGGCAGCCTTCAGTACCTAGTTCATTCTGCTCCTTCATGGGCAACAGAAAAAACATGGCTTGGAAGAACAAGTTTCTTTTTGTCAACAATTGGAGATGGATAAATGCTGTTGGCAATCCGGAAGTGTGAGCAGGCTCCACAAGCTGGAAAAAGTCAGGAAATAGATTCTTTTCTAGACTCCATAAGGAATACAGTCCTGGTTCCAGCCCTTGTTGAACTTATAATGTATAGAACTATAAGATTGTAAAGATGTGCTGTTTTTAACCACCAACTTGTGGTGGTGCTCTGTAACCACAACGAGTAATTAATACACATGTTTTTCTAAATCTTTTTGCCCCATGGTAGTGTCGGGCTTTGACCTTAGCTCTGGTTGGTGCTATGTGAGGGGACATGATGTGTTTCCTATCTAGGGCTGACTTCTGTATCCTTTCATACAACTGGCCATTATCTTTTACACTCTTGGGCAGCTGAGTGCAAAACCTCAGTGCAGTGTTTACCCAAAGTGGACAATACTCACCTCCAGAGGATAGTGTGCTGGAAAAATTCAAGGGGGCTGCAAAAGTAGAAGAATACACTTGGGGGAGAGCAGATTTGGGGGAGATTATTGAAGCGTTCTGGTTTTAAAATATTTTGCTTTTTAAAAACAGAATAAGAGATGAAGAGGGTGACATCATAGCAGATCCAAATGAAATAAAAATAGAATAAAAAGAATACCAACATACCATAATACTATGGAAAGCTATGTTTAGAGAAATTTGTCAAGCTAGAAGAAATGGGGAAGACACCTGAAAAAATTTCATCCACTCATATTAATGCAAATAGATATTGAAAAGCTCAACAGACCCTTAACAAAAGAAGAAATAGAGCAGGTCATTAAGAAACTCCCAACCAAGAAAAGTCCAGGACCAGATGGTTATACAGGGTAATTCTACCATGTTTTCAAAGAAGATATGATACCAATACTACACAAACTATTCCAGAACATTGAAAAAGACAAATTCCTAAACTCATTCAATGAAGCCAAAATAACACTGATACCCAAAACAAGAAAAGACCCCACAAAGATAGAAAATTATGGACCAATGTGTCTCATGAACATGAATGCAAAAATCTACAACAAAATTCTAAAAGAATTCTGATAGAATCCAACATCATATAAAAAAATTCACCTTGCCCAAGTGGGAATAATTTCAATGATTCAGGGATGGTTCAACATTTGAAAAATAATCAATGCAGTCCACCATATAAATAAGGCAAAGAATATCCACACGATCATGTTAGTAGATGTAGAAGAGGCATTTAATAATATTCAACATCCATTTTTGATCAAAACATTGAACAAAATAGGAATAGAAAGGAGATCATCAACATAATAAAGGGCAAATATGAAACAGCAGCAGCCAATATAATGCTCAATGGGAAAAAGCTGGAAACATTTCCACCAAAAGCAGGCACCATTCAAGGTTCCCCCTAACATTACCCTATTCAACATCATGCTGGAAGCTTTAGCTACATCCATTAGAAAACAGGAAAACCAAGGGAATACAAACAGGCAAAAAAGAAATGAAACTTTCACTATTTGCAGATGATATGGTCCTATACATAGAAAACCCCAAACTCCACGAAAAGCCTACTAGAAACAATTGAGGGATTTAGCAAGATAGCAGGATATAAAATTAACAACCAGAAGTCTATTGGATTCCTATATTTCAAAGAGAGCTACAAAAAAGACATGAAGAAAATGATACCATTACATAGCCACACAAAAGACGCAACACTTAGGAACAAACCTGACTAAACAAACATATACAGAGAAAACTATAGCATTTTGCTACAAGAAACAAGCAAACAACAACAAAGACACCTACATAGATGAAAGAATATCATGAATTTATGGATAGGCAGACTTAATATGGGGCAAATGTCAATCCTACCTCAAACAATCTACAGATACAAAACAATCCAATACAAATCCCAAGTACATTTTTAAAAGAAATGGCAAAACCGATGACCAATTTTATATATGTAAACAAAAGACCCAGAATAAACCAAGAACTTAAAAAAAAACAAACCAACCTGCTGAACCCTGGTGACGTAAGTGGTTGAGTGCAGGACTCCTGCCCAAGAGCTTGGTGGTTCGAACCCAGCGGCGGCTCTCAGGAGCAGCACTGGGTAGCGCCCACAACCACCAAAGAGAGTGATGTCCAAAAAAAAAAAATTAAAACCCAACCAAAAAACCGAGTAGGAGACTCTAGCATTACTAGATCTATAATGGTCAAAATAGTCTGGCATTGGTATAAAGAGAGATACACAGATCAATGTATCAGAACAGAAAACCAGACATAAAAGCATCAACATACAGGCAACTGATTTTCAACAAAGGACCTAAAAATATCCTAGGGGACAAAGATAGCCTATTCAACAAATGGGGTTGAATAAAATGGATTTCCACATGCAGAAAAATGAAAGGACTCATATCTTTTCCTATACACAAAACTGAACTTAAGATGGATTATAGACCTAAATGCAAACCCCAGAGCTATCAGAATTATCAGAGAAATCTCGAACAAACTTGATATTCTTCCATTTATGCAGGGTATACGTAGACTATCAAGTATAATGAAGAAGGCACACACAGCAAAAGACAAGATAGATGGCTGCAACATGCTGAAATTACATCATTTATGCTGATCAAAAGACTTTATCTGACAGTAAAACAAGAGCCCACAAATTGGGAATTTTTTTTTTAGATCAAGGAAACATTGGACAAGGGTCTAATTACCAAACTATACATAACTTTACAACAGTTCAATAAGAAAATAGCAGATGACCCCATTAAGAAGTGAGAAAAAGACATGAACAGTTCACCAAAATGAAATACCAATGGCTAACATACACGTGAAAGAATGCTCATGAACATTAGCCCTCAAGGAGATGCAAATTAGAAGCACAATGAGACACCACTTTATACTTACCACTTTATACCTAGCCCACTTAAAAATAAACAAAAAACCCAGAAAACAACAGATGCTGGAGAGGGTGTGGGGAGATTCAAACTCTTGTACACTGTTAGACGATTTGTAAATACATGCAATCATTCTGGAAAATGATATGGCAATGCTTAAAGCAACTGTGGTTGCTCATTGAGCTGCGATCTGCGTGGCTGGCAATTTGACATCATCAGCAGCTCCAATGGAAAAAGGTAGGAATTTCTATTCTTATAAATAGTTTTACAGATTTGGAAACCCACACGAGGTTACTATGAGTCAGCATAGGCTAGATGGGAGAGTTTGTGGCTTTTTTGGCAAGCAGCTGGGAATTGAAGTTCCATATGATCCAGCAATACCACAATTAGCCATAAACCCTCCAAAGAAGGAAGAAACCCAATACGAGTAGAGGTATGCTCTCCTACATTTGTAGCAGCATGGTTCTTGATGTATATTCCAGGAGCGTGGCAAAGCAGGGCTTGCAGGAACCTCAACTCACAGCAATAGTGCACCGATTAGTTGTCCCACGGGTAGAGTCACTTGGAGATTGAGGGACAGGATAAACAAGGGAGCGGGCTGATCCAAAGATCCAAGAGCAAGAGAGCAAGGGCAGCGCTTGTCAAGCCATTTCTATCTCCGCCCTTCAATTGATCTCGTATGTTCATTGGCCATGTTGTCACAACAGACCTACCCATCTTCTTTGGCCATGTTGTCACAACAAGCTTACCTATCACAATCCACCCCTTGTCAACGTGGCACCAGTACACAATTCTTTTGCTATATAAAATTTCCAGACATTAATGAAATCAAACTTATACTTAATATCAAACATCTGTCATATATATAAATGAGAACACACTGAGTCCAATTGTAGCTGATATACATGAACAAAGAAAAGATATTCAATAAACTCATATACAGAAAATACATGAACAATCACAGACCTCACTTTTGCAATTGATCACGCAGTCGTAACTGATAGGTAGAACTACCTTCTTCTACTATTCATTCTGTATTACCTTTGCCCTCAGCAATTACCTCAGCTGGTTGTGGTTTTTTTCCCTGGTGTGTATTTACATTTTTTCTAATACAAAACCACCTTATCATCTTCAAAGTACTCTTCATCACACTTAATGTATTTGTCAAGTCTGCAATTTCATTCATGGAAACATATTTCAAGCTCATCTGTTTGGATGGCTGACATCACCTCCCTCGTTTTTTTCTTCACTTCTTCTACATCATCAAATCACTGTCTTTTCATGTTCCTCTTCATTCATGGAAACAAAAAGAAATTATACAGAGTGAGGTCAAGTGAATAAGGTGCTGTGGCAGTCATATGCTTATGTTAATTTTAAGATTGAAATGTAGGGGTGGAGTCTAGCCTGTTAATATGGAGATAGCCATTGAGTAGCCAATGAGGTCTCTGTGTGGGCATGGCTTTCTCCTGACATGTCTGGGAAATCTCACGATATTTTCCTTGTGAAGATGAGAAGCTATCTCCCCAGTTGTTGGGAGTTATTCTGAGAGACAATTAATCACGAACAAGACAGGATGGCAGCGTCTGAGAAGCTGGAGGAGCCGGGGAGAGACCACACGGTTTTGCCCTGATGGAGCCAGACCTCTGAAGCTGGGGCGGCCACATGGAGACCTCTGTCAGTGATGAGTTGCTCCTGCCACCACGGGATGCTGTTGATGGACCCAGAGCCATGTGGAGACCCCTGCCAGCGCCAGGATTCTGCACCCACTGACCTGTGACTTTGTGAGTCAGAAGGAGATTTTATAGACTGATTTCAGGCATATGGGTTAATATCGGGCTTATGACTTTGTGCTGGACTGGATCGGGATGCTTTCTTAATGTCCTATTTCTCTTATCTACAAACCTTTTCCTTATATCCATAGGCGTGTCTATGAAATTTGTTCCTCTAGTCTACTTGGACTAACACAGGTGCATGGCCGTTTAGTAACCAGATTTTAAGCGGGACACCATTGACAGGAGGAGGGGAGGTTCTTGATTTAAAATTTCATCTATATGGAGCAACAAATATGTTCATAGAATGCAAAAACAGTATTGTAATATATTTATTTAATTTTAAAATGCCGCGGGACATGGGACAAATTGTTAAAAAGTGGGACGCCTGGTCACCTTATGTGGCACGCTGTTTTTTGTCAAAAAACTGGCACACTGAGATGCCTGTTTGGGCAGGTACATTGTTGGGGTGGCAAAACCCGTCCCCCATCTGCTACAAATCATGTCTTTTTTGTCACACATGGTTACACGATCTTTTTAGAACCTCTAAATAGAAAGCTTGAATAACAGTCTGACCTGGTGGAACGAACTCCTATCGTTAGGGAAATTGATGGACATCCAGAATAAGGTTTGCCATCAATTGACATTTCACCTTTTTTGAAACAAGAAAACCACTCATACACTTGAGTTGTTTCCCATAGCGCTGTCCTTGTAAGTTGTGTTCAACCTAACAACAGTTTCTGTGGCATTTTTCCAAGCATGAAACAAAATCCCATAACCGCACTCTGTTCTCTTTTAAATCAGTCACCACAAAGAAATGAGGTTTGAGTGAAACTGCTTTTACCAAAAAATTCATTGTGACCAGGGAGTACTTTCCCAGGTGGCGCCCCTGGGATGTGCTAACTCAGAGAGAGTTGCTTAATACTCATCCATGGGAAAAAAATGCATACGATGAAAGCTCTACTATCCCAGCACAATTCTGGACTCTTTTTTTTTTGGTGCCCCCTTTTATACAACTGTTTTTAAAATAAATTAACTATGAAAGTGTATGATGTGTGAATATTAAGGATAGTACTAAAAAAAGAAAAGAAACCAAAGTTGATCAATGGCTACAATGGGTGAAGAAACAAAAGCTTTTGCTTAGGGGCATTGAGTTTATTTTAAAGGTAGTGAAACATATGGAAAAGGATATTAATTATGGGTGCATAACTGAGTATAATCTGTGGCACTGAAACATGCATGGTGAAGGTGTTAAATGTTTTGTTGTGTATATTTTTGTCAAGATAATAGTAGTGATTGCACTATGATGAGTACAAGAAAGAAGAAAATATGCTAAGATGGATTGTGGTAGTGGCTGTATATTGACTTATATATCATATGGGGAAGAAGTGCCAGTAAAACTGGCACCTTAAAAAGTGGGGGCAGAGGGGAAGGAGAATTTTTAAAGAGGAAAAAAGCATTGGTGGTTTATTTGTAGAATTCTCCCTTGAACTTTAATTACCTAGTGCTTCCCTAACAAATGGATTACTTCAATAATCTATTGTCTCACTGTTAAAAGAAGAAAAAGATTATGTGGATCAGAGGCTATCAGATGTCATCTGATGTCAGATGACTCTTGCCTGAAAACAGAAATATCAGGAAGATGTCTACTTGTGTTTTATTGACTATGCCAAGGCATTTGATTGTGTGGACCATAGTAAACTAAGGACTTGAAGCACTTATTTATGAACATTAAAAGCTTTGGCTTTAGATATTATCACACCTGAACATAAAGGAAACAAAAATGTTCACAACTGGTCCAATGAGTAGTATCACCAGAAATTGAGAAAAGATTGAAATTGTCAAAAATTTCATCTTACTGGATCAAAAATCAATACCAATGGCAGCAGCAGTAAAGAAATCCAGGTGTTTTGCACTAGGCAAATATGTTGTAAAAACCTCTTGAGGGCTGAGCCCCGGTGGTGTAAGTGGTTGAGTGCGGGACTGCGGTGGCCCATGGGCTCGGCGGTTCAAATCCAGTGGCGGCTCTCAGGAGCAGCACTGGGTAGTGTCCACGACCACCAGAGGCAGTGATGCCCCTCCCCCCCCCCAAAAAAAAAAAACCTCTTGAAAGTGTTAAAGAGAAAAAAAATCATAAGATGTCAAAAGAAAAAAAATGTCACGTTGAGAGTGAGTGTACAAGACCCAAGCCATGGTATTTGCAATGACTTCATGTTGCCGTAAAAACTGGACAATGAATAAAGTAGACCAATGAAGAAGTAATATATTTGAATTTTAATGTTGGTGAAGGGTATTGACGACATCATATACTGCCAGAAAAATAACCATTTCTTTCTTGAAAGAATTACAATCAGAACCTTGTTTCATGTACTTCAGACAAATTATCAGGATGGGCTGGTCTGTGGAGAAGCACATCACCTTTGGTAGAGGATCAGGTAGAAAGAGGAGGAGCCTTTGTGAGATGGATTGGCACAGTGGCTGCAGTAGTGACCGCCGCCACAGAGCAGACTGTGTGGACGGAGCGGGACTGGCTGGCGCTTGATTCTGCGGTGCAGGGTTGCTTTGAGTCAGAACCAACTGACACACCCCTGAGCACAACGACTGCAGGCCCGTGATTGACGTGGGTAAAGGCAATGAGCTGGGGTGTCCAATTCAAAGATCCCAATAGGTGGTCTTGAATTGTACATGTAGAAACAATCTATTTAGTATATGTTTTATTATGTGCAAGGGGGCTTCAAAAAGTTCATGGGAAAACTCTGTTAGTTTTCAACTCCATTTATTTTCCCTGCAGTTTTAAAAAATAATAGCTGGGAAACAGCATAATTATTTCTCTGCATAGGGCTGTAGAAGGCCTGACCCTAACTCTGGTTTCCTGACATAGCTTCCTACAGTCCACGGAAGCAACTCCAGCCTTCCAGGAAGACAGCATCTTCTTCTCCTTTCCTCAACACGCTCTCTATTCCCAGAGCTTTCCACCTTTGTCCAAGAAGTCCATTTTGGGAAGTGGCTGGGACAAAGAGCCAGCAGGGAATGTATATTTAACTTAAACTCTATTTCGAGCCCAGATGTGTTAGTCCAGGCAGACTTGAGAAACAAATCCAGAGACACTCATTTGTATAAGAAAGAGCTTTATATACAAAAGCAATTTGATATTGAGAAAACATTCCAACCCAGTCCAGATCGAGTCCATAAGTCTGATATTAGAACATATCTTTGGTACCAAGCTATACATTCTTCAGACTCATGAAATACACACAATGACATTGAATGCAGGAAGATCACAGGCCAGTGGGTGGTAGGTCTTGTGGATATAGTGGTGGTAGAACATCTCAATGCTGGGATGGGTCTCCAAATGGCTCCTTCAGCTCCTAGGCGCTAGTGTAGCTGCATGTGTCTTGTCCACAGGAATGTCTTTCAGGGAGTGAGATTGTGTCCCGCCTCCAGTGAGCTAACTATCTCTGTAGTGCCTCCAAATGAGGTCATCAAGCTGCGAGCTGATTGACAGGCTAGCCTCCATCCTTTCCCTCCTAAATCTCAAATTGACAACTGATTATGTAAATATCACACCAACTCAATTCCATTTCTTCCAAGAAGGATTCCTATATTCCCCAAGGACTCATAAAGATATTACACCAATTACTTTCCCCCTCCCCACTCTCCCACCCTTTTATATACACACTCCCACACTAAATTGTAGTTCCCAGAAGCAAAGCACTGTTTCTCACTCCCTGTTGCCCTAGCATAGCAATGAATTAGGGTACCATTGAGTTGATTCTTATCTGACAGTGAGCCCTTGTGACCATGCAGAAGTACCTCTCAGGATTTTATAGGCTATTGTCTTTATGGGAGTAGATAACCAGCTCTTTCTCTTCCATGTCCACTGGGTACATTTGAACCTCCAACCTTTGGGTTAGGAGCCAAGCATTGAGCAAGCATGGTTGCTTCAACATAATATAACAGAAGTTCAGTGCATGTGTAAATTTTAGTAAAACTCTTTCGGCTGAGGGAGTGGTGGTGGATATTTAACTGTTTATTTTTTTTCTAGCAGACAAGGCTGCAAGCAGTCATACCTTTTCACACAAATACTGTTTCTATGAAGCTAACATCACCACAGTATACCTTTTTCACTCATTCAAAGAAAAATTTGGAATTCCTGCTGTAAACAAGGTACTTTTCTGAGTGCTGGGGCACTGTGTTTGCAGCGTAACTATTATGCACCATCAACTGCTACAGCTGCAAAACTCCCCCACAGTAGACCTACTAAGTGCAGACGGAGTAGACTTCTCTTGAGTTTTGGGCATGTCTTTCTCAGAAAAACATAGCTTCCCAACATCTGGGCGGGAGTTGGTGGGGAGAGTTGCTAAACATTATTTGGTAATGTTTGTTTACATAGCAGGATTTTATTTTAATTTTTTTGAAGGACAGCCAGGCTGCTCATGTCTCTTTAGCTCAGGTCTGTGCTCCCATACATTGTTTATGATGTGAATTAGAATCATTTTTAAAGAATTAAACTTGATTTGATGTTGAAACTGTGTAGGAAATCTACCCCACCCATTTTCTTTCTGGTAAAAAGCAAGAGAGGTGTGTGGGAGCGATTTATTAACGATCCTTGGGGCTGATCTCAGCCGGTGATGTCACCATTTCCGTCTAGCTCACTGTAAAGGGTGGGGGAGAACAGGAAAGGGGAGGCTTCATCCTTCCCGAGTAATTGGCAATCCCACAGAGACCCCTACCATAAGAGGCTCATCCTAGCCCACTCAGGGAAGTCATGCTTAGAGAGCCATCCCAGGGGCAGGGCCGTCTTTGTCAGACCGTGAGGAATGGTTCAGAGCAAGAGATGGAATTTGGCTAAGAGACCAAATTAAGGGGAGACCATGAGCTGAGGTCATTGTTAGAACACTATTGGTGTGGTTGGCTGTCAGGAAGTTGGCTCCAACTCTCAGAGACCCTGTGCCTCACAGAACATGTTGCTCTATCCTGTGCTCTGTGATGTTTGACCCCCATTCTTGCAGGACTGGGTCAACCCCCCTCCTACAGGGGCTTCCTCTTTGCTGCTGAACCTTGATTTTATCAAGTGTGATAATCTTCTCTAGGGATTGGTCCTTACTGGTAATATGCCCAAAGACCACGAGGCAAAGCCTTAACATCCTCACAAATGAACCTTCTGCCTGTACTTCTTCTAAGGCAGGCTTGGCCAACCTTCAGGAAGTCCATGGAAGAGTCTCTTTCTTTGCCAACCCAACTCAAATGCATTGAGTCTTTGCAAAAAACCTCTTTCCTTTGCATTTTTCATAGGTACATTATTTTAAAATTTGACTTTAGATTGGGTGAAGATTGATAGAGCAAATAAATCACTTTTCCACGGAAAAATTTATATACATTCTGTTTCATAGCACTGATGGCAATCCTGTAATGTAATGTCCCCTAGACAGGCTTTCCGGCCCCCTTTCTTTCCTAACTCTCTCTAACCACTGAATATGGTCCTTGGGCCAACACTGCCCTTTTGATCTCAAGTGGTTGACTGCTGAGGAGTGCATGCCTCCCTGCTATTGTTGTTCACCTTACAGGCAGATATTTCTTGACTAAAAACTGAGCAGCCGGGGTGAGATCTGTTGATACAATGCATTGTGTTAATAATGCCTCAGTGATGCTTAATGAATGTGAAGGGAATAAATACGGGGCTGAATGGATGTCATGTCATATGTATGCATTCTCCTTCAAGGACTGAGCCTGGCTAATGGGCAGGGCTCACAGCTACTTGTTGAGCTCTCCTGGATGCCAACCACCTGGAATAACAGCTCCCTGGCAGGAGCTCTTGAGTTGGACGAAGCTCAGAAATCATGGAGCCCAAACTCTTGTGGTAAGTAGGTGTTCCCTTCATCTCCCACCCTCATTTTTTTCATATTTTTGAAACGCAAGTCCACTTCAATTGTATTTTCCCTCCTGTTTCAGCCCCTGAGACCATTCATTAGACCCCAGGGCTAAGGAATCTGGAGAGTTTTAAGGACTATAGGCCTTCACTCTGTTGCTTGGTTTGGTTTTTAAAGAAGCATATTCGGGGCTGAGCCCTGGTGGCATAGTGGTTGTGTGTGGGACTGCGACCCACAGGGTTGATGGTTCAAATCCAGCTCTCCAGGAGCAAGGCTGGGCTTCCTACTCCCACCAGGGCAGTGATGCGACAAAAAAAGAGAAGCATATTCTATGTATTTGTAACCCCATCTCAACAACTAACAACAGTAGCAAAACCTCACTAAGCCCCCATGAATGTGGTTCTCGCTGTAATTTCCTATCCCACCTCTCCCCTTGTGCCTACCCTGACCTTGTCCCTGACCTCCTTATAGTCTTCAAAGTCGTATTTTTGGCTGTAAAACTTCCTTTATTTTTTTTTCATTATAATAATTCTATCACCAAGTATGTATAGTTATAAGATGGACTGTAGTTGCTACACATAATGCTCTCTATTATTTTCTACGTCTTGTGGTGTTTAGGAGAGTTGTCATTTTTTATTGATTCATAATATTTCATTGTATGAAGATCCCAGAGTTTGTTTATCCATTCCTCTATCAGGGAAGCTTTTGGTTGGTTCCACACTTGTACTATTATAGAGAGTACTGTAATAAACATAGGTGTGCACATGTCTGCTCCTTACCCAGCCTCTAGTTGTTCAGGATGGATAGCTAGCAGAGGGGCACTTACATTTGCACCTGTTTGAAGGAGTGCCATACTGATTCCCATCATGACTGTATAACCATGTGGTCCCCACAGTGAGACAGGAGCATCCCAAGTCTCCACATCCTCTCCAGCATTGATCATTTTTCTGTTCTTTAGTTTAAATTTCATTAAAATTGTAAGTGTGCATTGGTATCTCATTGCTGTTTTAATATGTATTGTTTTCTATTGTTAATTGTATACACAAATATCTTCATGGGGCTGTGGGTTGCCTAGCTGCCTCTTTTGGTAAATTGTGTATGTCTTATGCTCATTTTTTGATTGGTTTATTTGTTTTTTTCCTTCTAAGCTGCTGTAATTTTCTATAGAATTTGGTAATTAGCTCTTTATCTGATATACAATTAATAAATAGCTTTTCTCAATCTGTGGATTCTCTTTTAATCTTTCTATTAGTCCTTTAATGTGCATAAATTTCTTATTTTAAAAAGTCTCAGTCTTTTCTCTTGTCTTCTATAGTATGGCTATTAAAATCTTGAATCAGGGCCCTTAAGTTTTCCCCTATGCTTTGTTTGTGGGGTGTATACTCAGGCCTCTGACCCACCTTGAGTTCACTTTTTGTACATGGTATGGATGAGGTGTGGAAAATGTTTCATTTGGGAGGTGAAGAGTACATTTTTCCAGTCCCATTTGTTAAAAAGGCCATCTCTTTCCCAACTATTGTGTTTTAGTCTGTTACATATTATAGATCAATTCCTCTTCATTATAAATCAGTGCTTGGAACATAGACTTGATCTGAAGGCAGACTTCCTGAATTTGGTTCCCAACTCTGTCATTGACAAGCCCAGTAAATTGTTGGCAGATTACTTAACCTCCCAGTGCCTCCCTTTCCCATTTGAAAATGAGGGGTAGTCAAGCACATGCACACTTTACAGAAAGGCTGAGAGGTTTGTGTGGAGTGTTTGAAACATTCAGTGAATGCCCACCACCACCGCCCCCAGCATCCAGCTTCTGTTGGATAGCCTAGATGACATGCAATACAGTGAGATTGAGCTCCCTCCCCATAGTTTCTATCCGTTGATCTCAGATTTTGTGAAGCCTTCCAGATAGCCAAGGACAGCTGTCAGGTATCTTCAGAGTCATCTCTAAAGTCACACATCCATAGTTTTCTCCAGCCCTATTCTTTTACTCCAATTGATCTTTAGATCTTATTCTATTCTTTTGAAATCTTCTGGATGCCCATTGTGATGTCTTAACTAGGCACAACCATCCTGGTGCATTTTGTTTGCTTATTCCTTCTCCAATCTAGGCTTTATCCCCACTCAAAAATAAATTTCTGTTTCTTTTTTTAAAAAGCAGCCATCATAAATTGGGTTCCCTGCTTGGCTAGCTGATCTCAGATGTAGTGGGTGTTCTAGCTGTTGTAACACCTGGGAAGGTACCAACATCTATTCAAGTCATTCTGGGTTTCTTCTAGTGCCACAAAAGCTACTGCACCACCCAGAGAAGAGTAAGAGCTGTGCACCGGTAGGATAATCCTGGAATCTCTCAACAAGCCTTCGGTCCAAGAATCTAGAGAGACATGGCCTCCCCACCTGGCAGAAGGAACCTGAGGCAGGAAGAGGGAAGCTACAAAGCAGTTGGTCATGGTTCCTGTGTGTTTGACATTCACAGTTTTCAACTTGAATTGTCCATTCCCCCCATCTGGCCTACCATGATACTCAACTTATTGCTGATTCCTGTCTGTCTCCCAGCCTCTGCTCTCCTCAACACTCCCAGAGCTCTGTGTGTAAATGCTTCCTGCCACAGAGCGGAGACTACTGCCGAGTTCCCTGCAGTTGGAGCTCCTGCAATAGGAAGGAACATTTACTGAGCACTTCCTATTGGGCAGGCTAAATATTCTAGATGAAATGTGGAAGTCAAACGTCACAATGACTGAAGGAAGTAGCTCACATGGTTAACTACATTTTAAAAGCAGCGAAAGCAAGGGCGAAAGATGAGATCTTTTCTCCAAAGTTAATCCACTGATAGTGGCGGAACTGAGGCTGGGATGCAGTGTCTCAGACTCCAAATGGCAATATTTCATCCAAGGAGAATTAATAGCTCTTTCTCATGGGGTAGATCAGCTTTCCCGATTATGTGTTATGGAGGAAGAGATTTATTTAATCCTGAAGCAAATGCTGCAGGCACTATGAGAATGAAGATCCAGGCGGAGAGGTGGAGAATCAGAGCAAGTCAGTGACACAGGCCTGCATGTCCACCACCGAGGCGGACACTCCTGGGTGGAAGCTTTGCCTCCATCACTAACCATCTGGTGATGATTCCAGAAACTACTGTTGTTCAACAGAGTCGGCAGTTGGTAGAAGAATAACACATAGAGGAGCAGACCCACCCACTGCTCTCCAAACAATATCTACTCAAGGATCCTGCTGGATAGAGTAAAATTGTACCATAAGACTTCCCAGCTGAGCCCCGGTGGCATAGTGGTTGAGTGCAGGACTGCGGGCCATTGACTTGGCGGTTCAAATCCAGCAGTGGCTCTCCAGACTTCCCAGTTGTAAATCTTTACTGCAGCAGGCAGCCTCATTTTTCTCCCAAGGAGCAGTGGGTGGGTTTGACCACCAACCATGCAAATTACCGAGCAGCTCAACATGTATTGACTGTGGTGGTCATGTGCTTATGTTAATTTTATGATTCAGATGTAGGGGTGGAATCTAGCCTGTTAATCTGGAGGTAGCCATGGAGTAAGTAGCCAATGAGGCCTTCGTGTGGGCATGGCTTTCTCCTGAGACTTCTGGGAAATCTTGCGATATTTCCCTCGTGGAGAGGAGAAGCTTTCTCCCCAGTTGTTGGGAGTTAGTCTCAAAGACAATGAATCATGGAAAGAGAAGATGACAGCTTCCAAGGAGCTGGACGAGCCAGAGGAGAAGCCACACGGCATTGCCCTGATGAAATCAGACCTCTAAAGCTGGAGAAGCCACATGGAGACCCCTGCCAGTGATGAGTTGCTTCTGCCACCACTGGATGCTGTTGATGAACCCTGAGCCCTGGAAATGAGGCGCCATGGGGAGACCTCTGCCAGCGCCAGGACTCTGCACCCACTGACCTATGACTTCATGAATCAGAAGGAGACTTTATTGACTGATATCGGGCATATGACCTGATATCGGACTTGGGACTTTGAACTGGACTGGGCTGGGATATTTTCTCAATGTCCCATTTCTCTTGTACATAAACCATACCCTTATTTCCATATGAAAGTCTATGTATTTGCTTCTCTAGTTTACCCAGAATAACACACCGATGGTGCCCCCAGTGCTCCTTGGAGAGGTGATGGCAAGGGCCAACTAAAATCTGCATCATCCCTGCATACCATCAGCACCACCCCCATTCAGGAGAACTTTCCAAGAAAAATGGCTACCCCTTTATCTCAGCTTTCTCAATCACATGCAACCTCCTGTTTGGGACATCTCTAACCAACCTGGAACCACATAGAGTAGGCAATTCTGGGGAATGTACTTGCAAGCTAACCAAGTTGATCCATGCCAGCAAGCCCAATGGCAACAGCTCTAACCAGGCAATAGCCCTCAGTTCCTGTACAGAATTGCAGCCCAGAAACTCACAGAGGCCCTTCTAACCTGTCCTGTAGGGCTGCAATGAGCTAGCATTGCCTCTATGATAGTGTGTTTGTTTGTTTTAAGAGCAAAAAATGGTAGACTCTGATTGAAATGAAAGCTAAAGAGCTTCTATCAAGAGGCAAAGCCATTTCAAATTAGGAATTACAAGGTGCAGAGAATTCTGGATGAAGAGACCGGAGAAGATATCTGGCTTCAGGGAATTTTTACTAGAAAATGCAAGGTCCTTTGATAAAAACTCAGTTATTGGCTGACATTTGGGTCATGGTTACAAAATTGGGTGTACCTGGCCTGGAAACAATCCTGAGACCCTTCTGGCATTAGCACGAGAAGGACTTGCAGGCTTATCTTATGAAAGCAATCTGTTATGGGAATTGTTTTTATCCCAGTTTTCTGCACAGGGTATATTCTTAAGCAAGTAAAACTGTTAAACAAATGAAAATAAATGAAGATCTCATTCTTCTCCAAAATTGTTAGCCCAGTAATTTCCTCAGGGTATGGTAAAGAGTCACAGTAGTGACAAGGTGCATTATGGATGCAGAAGTGAACTTTTGACTCAAAAGGGAGCGTTAGCTCAGAGCTTAGCATCTCATTTTCAGAGTTCCCAGATAATTTGAGGTGCTCTCTTACTGACCTCTGAAATGTGTGTGTGCGCACACTAGTATATACAGCCAACTATGCACCATTTCAATTTCAATCATTTCTTTATGCACCATCCGTTCAAGGAGCTCTAGTGACACTGTGGGTCAGCATTGGACCACTAACAGCAAGGTCGATTCTTCAAACCCACCAGCCCCTCGGAGAGTGAAAGATGAGGCAGTCTGATCCCCCCGCCCCAACAAAGACTGACATCTTAACAAACCCTTACACAGGGTTGCCATGAGTCAGAATCTATTCCCTGTAGTGGGGAAGGGGGACCAGTCAATGAGATTAGGTACATTTTCCAAGTTGAGCCAATTGGTCTCACTATCCATGTTCGCAGTTTCCTATAGCCATTATCTGATTGCATCACCCTGCATCGGGTGAATCTGCTGCACAGACCTCTTGAGAAGTCACTCTGAGCACAATGGTGCGTCTGACCTGGGCCATGGCATGTGCCATTGCCTCATGTGCAGGTAACCATTGGGCACTGAATAAGAAAGAAAGAAGCACTAATGTATTTGAATCAGTTTGCTGGTGTAGAATGTTGAAAGTACCCAGGTCTTCCAGAAGAAAAACATTGTTCCTGAGAGAAGGGTGATGAGATTCCATCTCATGTGCTTTGGACATGCTATTGGGAAAGAACCCAAATGAAACCACACTCATTGTCACCAACTCAATTCCATCTCCTAGCCACCCTGGAGGACACCCTGAGACTTTAACTCTTTACAGGAAGAGGCAACCTCATCTTTCCCTCAAGCAGTGACTGGTGGATACAAACCACTACTGACCTTGTGGTTAGCAACCCCATCCACCCTTAAGAGAGACCAGTCCTTAGAAACGGGCAGCATCCTTGATTAAGTCAAAGGGTAGTGCAAGTGAGATAGATGAGCACAGTGGCTGTAAACATAGCAATGTGAGGATGGGCCAGACCAGGCAGTGTTGTGTTCTCTTGTAGGCGCTGGAACGTCTTAAAAGCAAGTCACAGCTCTATCTTAAACTCACTGCCCCAGAAGCGCCCCGCCCAACCTTTCCAACTACTACCATCAATTTGATCTCCTTTAGATCATTCTTATAAATAGCACAATGTTTGACTTTGCTGTGAAGAGAAAGTTGTTTGTCTTCTAAGTAGTCTTCAGGGGATTGTTTTGCTTAAGGTTTAAGTTTAAAGATGATCTCACTCCGATCATAAATCTCTTTGGCAGACACTATCTCTATCACTTAAGAAATAGCAATTGAATTGAGATAGTGATGTGAACTCAGGTGGGACAGAAGCTCTCCAAGGGTCTCAGGACCAGGAGTCACTCAGGATTGGAGGGATCAGCATAGTTATGTTTTCCTTTGCACTCCTGGGATTTTGTCATCAGTTGCTGCCACTGGGTCTTCCTTGAAGTGCTAGCTGGCAGTCTAGTTCAATACTCAATTAAATACGTTTTCCAACTTCTGCTGAACTTTCTGGGTCATTGAATACTATTTCCCAAATAAATTCTCTTCCTTTCTCCCAGATGATTGTTTCAAACCTTCCCGATTCTCCTTTAGCTTCAATATTTCACAGAAAGGACACCAAACCAATCCTTGGCCATTAAGTCAATTCCAATTCATGGTGACATCATGTGTTACAGAGAAAATGTGCTCCATAGTTTTCTTTCTTTTTGTAAGAAAAAAATGATTTTATTAACAGTTTTATTGGCATATAATTTACATGACATACAATTCATTAATTCAATCATATCAAGGAGAATCATACACTAATTACCATAACAATTTGAGAACACCTCTGAATGGTCAAATAGCCTTAAAAATGAGTTGTGCAATCACTTTGCTATAAACTTTACAGAAGCACATCACCAGGCCTTCCTAGAGCTGCTGGGTGAGTTTGGACTGGTTGTGGCTGGCAGAAGCTCTAATCTAGTGCTGGGTCATGCATTGAGTTGCTGACAATAGTGGTTTGAACCAACTACCTATACCAAGGGAGAAAGACGAAGATGTCTGCTCCTATAAAGATTTAGTCTCAGAAACCCTGAGAGGCAGTGAGAGGTTTCTTTTTGGGGTGTGGGTGTGAGGCTTGCAGCTGAGTGCGTTAATGGTTTGAGCTGTGCTCAAACTCATTGCATCTCATCAATTCTGACTAACAGCAATCCGACACAATAGTGTAGAACTGCCCTTGGTGGCTTTCAAGACTGTAGCTTTTAAAAAATCATTTTATTGGGGGCTCATACAAGTCTTATCACAATCTCTACATCCACTGTGGCAAGCACATTTGAACATTTGTTCCCATCATTCTCAAAACAGTTGCTTTCTACCTGTGTCCTTGCTGTCAGCTCCTGATTTTCCCCTCCCTCCTCCATGCTCCCGTCCTCATGAGCCCTTGATAATTTTTAAATTGCTATTTGTTCATGTCTTACACTGACTGATGTTTCTTTCCCTTCACCCACTTTTCTGTTGTCTGTCCCCAAGGGAGGAAGTTATATGTAGATCGTTATTCTCGGTTCTCCTTTTCTACCTCACCTTCCCTCCACCCTCCTGGTATAACTACGCTCATTAGTAGTCCTGAAGGGTTCATCTGTGCTGGATTCCCTGTGTTTACAGCTCTCATCTGTACCAATGTACAAAAGAAAACATAAAAAAATAAAAAAGCTAACAACAATAACAAGATAAAATAGAGAAAAACCTTAATTTAAAAATGCAGATAACCCTAAAAGCTAGAACACCTTTAAAATGTGTCAAAAGAGAGCTCAAATGACAAGATGTTAATTTTAAACTAACTACACCTACCATAGTCCATTTTCTAATGCACTTTGCATGACAGCAAGGCTGTTCACATCCATGGTCTATGGCCAGAGGGGCTCACCAGAAGATTAATCCACATATATTACCCTTTCACTTTTTTTTAAACTGAAGTAACTTTTAACTGGGGCAAAAAGGAGATTAAATAAGACCATATGTTTTAGCTGAAATGTATCGCCTATAATTGCATTGTTCTCTGATAACAATGCTATTCATATCCCTCTACTATGGTCAGATGGTATCCACCATAATCCATGTGTGGACACTGCAAATGGATTTTAGGCTTCTGTTGTTATACAGAACCTTCTGAAGATGGTTATTCACAACTTAAGCAATAATACTATTCCCTTCTTCGGATTTGGATTATATTACTTACAATCCTTGGATTACAGAGGCTGGTATGCTTCTTCACGTAGACTTAATTAACAACTAACTCGGATGACTGCTTGTTCGAAGACAAGCCTTTAAGACTCCAGATATTACTTTTTCTGACAGCTGGGAACTATCTAGTTATTTCACTACACTGCTATAGCACTCATATCTTCAGTGATGTCTTCTTGAGGGTGAGAATCAAGCATGGCATGGCTAAAGAAGGAATTGTTCTTGAACCAAATCTTTTCATCTATCTATGGCTTATGTATGTCTCTGACTCACCTTAAGATGATAACTCTTTATGACAGCAGAAAGTTTCATTTTTCTCCTAAGGAGTGGCTGGTCATTTCAAAATGCTGACCTTGTAAAGTCATAATCAAATGAAAATTCTTCCACTTTCTGCCTGTGTTTTCTGATCTCTTCTCTTCTTTCCATATCTAACAGAAGAGGCATCAACTCTTGTCAAAGGCTAATCCTGGACCCCTTATTCTGTCCCCTCCACCCATTGAATGTCATTCTCTGACCCCACCTTCCACTATCAACATCGGACAGCTTTTCCATTCATCTGGATGACTGAGATAGGTAGGTTTACTGTGCCAGCATCCTCCATGAACACATGTGGGACTAACTAAAGGGCGGAGAGATAAATGGCTCGGTAAACCTGGTCTTTCTTGACTCATGCTCTTTGATGACCAGACCAGGTGCCTCTGTCTTACTTGTTTTGCGCCTCAGTTTGTAAGCTACACTACCTGTGGGACACGTAACCCATGGACTGTGTTGCTGTAATTAAAACAAACCCTTTTATCGAGGGCTCATACAGCCCTTATATCAACCCATACATAAGTCCATTGTGTGTCAAGCTCATTTGTACGTCCTTTGCCCTTATCATTCTCATCGGATGTGCTCTCTATTTAAACCCATGGCATCAGCTCCTCATTCTTTTCCCTTTCTCCCTGCTGCCCCCCCCCCATAAGGCCTTGATAATTTCTAAGTTATTATTAATTTATCATAACTTCACTTCATTGACTTCCCTATTGTCCACAACCCAGGGAAGAGGTTATATGTTGAGCCTTATAATTCTCCCCCCCCTTTGTACCCCACTTTCCCTACACCCTCACAGTATTGCCACTCCCACCACTGGTCCTAAAAGGATCATGTGTCCTGGATTCCCCATATTTCTGGCTCCTCTCTGTACCAGTGTACATCCTCTAGTCTAGTCAGATTTGTGAGATAGAGTTGGGATTGTGATAGTGGGAAGGAGGAAGCATTGAAGAACTAGAGGAAAGTTGTATGCTTCATCGTTGGTATACTGAACCCTAATGGGTTTGTTTCCTCCTTGTGACCCCTCTGTAAGGGGAAGTCTGTTACCTACAGATGGACTTTGGGTCCCTAACCAGTACTCACCTTCATTTACAAAAATAAAATTTTTAGTTCTTAGATGTTTGATACCTGATCCCTTTGACCCCTCGTGCTCACATAGGCTGGCATGCTTCTTCCATGTGGGCTTTGTTGCTTCTGAGCTAAATGGTTGCTTGTTTATCTTCAAGCCTTTAAGACCCCAGATGCTATGCCTTTTGATAGCCAGGCACCATCAACTTTATTCACACATTTGCTTATGCATATATTTATCTTCAGCAATCATATCAGAAAGGTGGGCACACAATGATATGCTTTTATGTTCTTTGATGCATGATTCCTAATCCTGTTGACACCATGTGGTCACACAGGCCAGTGTGTTTCTTTTAAGTGGGCTTTGTTGCGTGTGAGTCAGATTACCTGTGTCACTGTAATTTGAGCTTCCTTCAAGATCTGCTTCACCATGCTAATGGAATACGCATCTCTTGAACTGAGAAGGGTCAGACCCTGTCATTTGGCTGGCTGTTGGTGACCTCCCTGCCTTGCTGTCTGCTGTCTGTGGTTGGATTGCCTGTGGTCAGATTGCCTAGAGAGTACTACCTGGTGGCCTTCAAGACTTGAAGGGGTGCCAGTGTATTAGCTGTATATTGGAAATGAGTTGCACTGAGGCATTTGTACTGCTTTATACATTGACTGTTTATTTCTTATGTTATATACCTATGTATATGTATATGTGTATATATATAAAATTATTAGTATCCTGGTTTTGTTTCTCTAGAGAACCCTGAATAACATAACGGCCTAAGATAATATGTGCACTACAAAGGCACACACTTGGTAAAATTTGTCTGTGAACAAGAGAAAGAAATAGGAAATTGGCTAGGGGATAATGTGGGTGAAATAAGCTGAAAACCAAACTCATCACCGCAGAGCTGATGCCAATTCACAGCGACTCAGCAGGTAGAGGAGCCCTTGCCCCTGTGATTTTCTGAGAGTGTCACTTTTTATAGGGGTAGAAAGCTCTGTCTTGCTCCCGCAGAGTGGCTGGTGGTTTTGAACTGCTGACCTGTCTGACAGCGGCTCAACTTGTTGCCACTATACCACCAGGAATTCTGGGTGAAATCAAGACATTCATAAATAAATGGTTTCTCACCAAGTCAAATATGAGTTTGCTCTGTGATCCAGCAATCACTTTCCGAGGTATATGGGCATGGACATCCACACACAAACCTGCACACAGATGTCTGCAGCGGCTTTCGGCAGCTAAGATGCCCTTCAGCCCCAATGGTGTAGGGGGTTTATGCATTGGGCTGCTAGCCACAAGGTCAGCAAACGTGCGGAAAGGGAGACGGTGGTCGGTGTAAGATAGAGGAGTCATGAGGGAGGAGGGGGAGGAAGGGGAAAAAGAGGATGGCAACATATGTACAAATATGTTTGATACAATTGATGCATGGATTGTTTTAAGAGCTTTAAGAGCCCCCAATAAAATGATCTTTAAAAAACAAACAAACCCAAAAGCACTGCAAGGGAGGAAGATGAGGCTTTCTACTCTGGTAACGAATTACAATCTCAGAAACCCACAAGGGCGGTTCTACCCTACCCCAAATTGTTTCTGTGAGTCAGAATCGGCTCAGTGGTAGTGAGTGGGTATAAGATGGCCTTCACTTAGGTGGGTGGAGAACAGCTTGTGGTTCATCCACAGTTAAGTGTGATTCATAGGTAAAAAGAAATGACCGAACAAGACAGAAAGTACATGGAGGAACCTTAAATGCTTGTTGCTGAGTGAAAGAAGCCAGTCTGAAAGACTCCATCGAGTAGGATACTAACTACCAATGAAGAGCCACTTGTATACAAGTTAATATCTACAATCACATGTCCCTTTCCCTGTCAGTATCTGTGCGGGTCTCATCACACATATTCAATCATTGCCCCTACGTCGTTTCAGATAAAACACAGACCCCTTGCCTGGCAGGCGCACAGGTCTCTGGTGGACCTTTAGTTTTACCTGCTCTGGAAAAAGACTGCCCATCGAGTTCTTACAACCTTCCCCCAGTCTCTCCAAGTGACATCTGCCTTCTCCCATAGCTGATGCATCTTGTCATGGAGCCTGTCAGCTAATCCCAAATGCTGTAAAAATCCTCTCTGTCATTTTCAGGGATCATGTAGCAACTCAAAGATAGAAACACGGTTTTATTTATACTTGTGACCCAACTCGGAAGTGTAAGCCCATCCTAGAGTTTCACCTTGGAAAGTTCCACCTTCCACACCGCTCGGGGGACTGTCCATGAGCTACAGATGTTAACACACAGGGGAGAACAATGAGGTTCCTTCTCTTCTCTTGAGTTCATTCATTCATTAAGCAAACACGTGCTGAGCCACTCCTGGATGTCAGTGCTGCAGACTCTCTGTGACAGGAGAACTGTTCTCCAGGATTTTCATGGCTGCAGTTCTTAGGGAAGCAGATTTCCAGTCTTCCTCCTGTGAAGCCGCTTGCTGGGTGGGCTTGAGTCTCCAACCTTTGGCACCGCAGCTGAGCAAACACTGAATCCTCTGTGTCACCAGAGCTCCCTGGAACAAGGATAAAGGGAAAGAAAGCACAGCCCTAAACCTCTCCAGGATAAGAGCAGGCAACTATGCATGCACCCCCACTTTCACGTGATAACGGTGTTTGAGAGGCTAAAAATATAAAAAAACACAGTTGAGATCGTTTTGATCTTATGTCACCAAATTCAATGAAGTATTGCTTATAAGATGCACTCCAACTTCAAAAAGGATGTCTTGGGTCAGGCTCCCCAGGTCCAGGTCCCGAGATGGGCATTCCTGTGCAAATGGTTTATTAAAGGAAGGGCTCTCAAGAGAAACCAGGAAGGAAGTTGGAAAAACAGATCAAGGCAAAATTCCAACCACGGAAGCCTCCACCTGATCCCAGAGAGGAACTCCCATAAGTCATTTCTCTGTTGCCCAGAATAAGGCACCAGCATCGTGAGGACACACAAAGATGATGGCAACATATGTACAGGTGTGTTTGACACAATGGGTATATGGTATGTATGGGTTGTAATGAGAGTTGTTTAAGTCTCCAATAAAATAAAATAAAGAGAAAAGGTTTTTACATGAAAAGGAACATTCTTTGATGGTTAGCAGGGTTGGGAGGGGAAGGGAAGG
Source organism: Nesogale talazaci (assembly GCA_004026705.1). Taxonomy (NCBI): domain Eukaryota; kingdom Metazoa; phylum Chordata; class Mammalia; order Afrosoricida; family Tenrecidae; genus Nesogale; species Nesogale talazaci. Next base: position 26,550 of record PVJH01000761.1, on the reverse strand, counting down.
TAAATCACTAACTAGTGGGGAGACGGAAATTCATTTGGGTGAAGGAGGAGACAAATAATAGACTATTATTAAAAGAGCGATACCTTTATGTCCAGAAGTTAAACGCAGTAGTCCATGCCCAGCAAGTAATCAGCAAATAGGTGCAAGAACTGTTCTTCCCCAGCCATTGACTTCACTTATTTCCCTTCTGGAACTACCCAAAGGATCAGTTTGTATTTTGTCTCTTAAAGCAACTCTGTGGGTTTCTCAGCTCCCTGTCTGACTTCCCAGCGGGCCCTCCCTATGAAGCCGGTTTCTTTTCTCTGCTGTGCTTTCGCATCAGGACTTGCATCCGAATCTGCCAGCTGGCTCCACTGGGAAGCAGTGGTTCTTGGAAATCACCCTGCCGTGCTGTGACCTGTCACCCCAGAGGAGTCATTGTTGCCAGGCCAGGGACTCCAAGTCAAAGAGAACACAACAAGAGAGGGTCACTCAGAGGTGGCGACCTGTGGGAATTAAGAGTTCAAAGGGGAATCATGCATATCTCGTTGGGGCCAGAAAACCCCAATTCAAACTCATTGCCATAGAATTGTTATCAACCCATAGAGACCTTCTAGAGCAAAGTACCGTTTCTGAGATTGCCACTCTTTGCGGGAGTAGAATGAGTCCACTCTCTCCTGGGAGAGTGAACTCGAACTGCTGACCTTGCAGTGAGCAGCCGCAGGTGTGACCAGGGCACTTCCAGACTCCCTACTCGTGAGTCAATTCTGACCGTGGGACCCAGTAGGATTGGCCCTGTGGGTTTTGAGAACGTAACTCTTTATGGGGATAGAGCCTCCTCTTTCTGGGCTCCTTCAGATACACTTATTTTTCATTGTAGCAAAGTGACCTATAACTAAAGATTTATCCTTTTTTACATGTCCACCTCAGCAACTTTAATTTCATTTACCAGGAGGTAGAACAATTTTTGCTGTCCACTTCCAAATCTTTCATCACCCCTAATCCAGAATCACCTCAGTAATGACTCGTCTTTCTCTCTCCTGCCACTGCTAAGTTTGCAAGATATGCATTTGCCTATTCTGGATATTGTGTAAAGTAGGATCATACAATATCTGTCATTGTGTGACTGACGTAATTCACTCAGAAGTTCTCAAGGTTAATTGATGTTGCAACATCTATCAGGATTTTAGTTCTCTTAGTACTTAAGGACTATTCTATTTAGACCAGATTTTCTTTATCGAGGTATCTGTTGATGGGCCTTCAGGCGACTTTCATGCTTAGGTGACTGTGAAAGCACTGCAGCGAACCCTGGTCTACTCCCCATTGGCATCCCTAATCTCAAGTCTTGGGGTCTGTAGCTGGGAGTGGAAGCATTAGGTCTGTCGACAATGCCGTGGGTTACAGCATGACTACAAATCAGCCTTTCAGACCCACCACTGCTCTGAGTGGGGAAGATGAGGCTGTCTCCTCCTGCAAAGAAGTCATTGTCTCAGAAACCGATATTATAGAGTGTCTGAGCCGGAATGGACTCCATGACAGTGGCTTTAATTTTCTTTTAATTAATTTATGGTAGCTCTATATTTAACTTTTTGAGGAGCTATCAAGCAGTTTTTTGTAGCAACTGTATCATTTTACAATTCCATCTGCAAAAAACACAAGGGTCCCAATTGCTCCGTGTCCCCTTGTCCTTTTGATTTTTAATTTTTGGTGGCTTATCTGAAAGGTCAGCTGGTGGAACCCACCACCATTTACCCAAACACTGACAGTCTCAGAGTCCTGCTGAGTTTGTCCTGCAGGTTGCTGTGACTCAGAGTCTACGAGGCAGCAGAGTCTTTGATGATGAACAGAGGAGCCCAGAGCCTGGGGGCCCATGGTTGTTAGCATGTCTGTTTGAACCAGCTGCTCCCACTGCAGTCTGCCCTGTGAGGATGCCACCCCGGAAGCTAGCAGGGAGTCCCACTCTGCTGCAGAAGTAGCTCTGAGTCAGAATCAAGCCAACTGCCTCAAGAAGGACCACTGCTGATAACATGTGCTTGTTGGCTATTTGTACCTCTTCTTAGGAGAACTGTCTCTTCAAGTCCTTGGCTGAGTTTTGATTGGGCTATTTATTTTGCTGTCTTTATCTAGTCTGGATATTAAGTCCTTGTCAGATACATGGCTCCAAAATATTTTATTCCCTTCAGGATTGTCTCCTCACTATTGGTGCACAAAAGTTTTGATGGCAATCAGTTATCTATTTTTCTTTTTAAAATTTGTGTGAGAACCACATTTTTATTAAAGATTGTGCATTAGCTTTTAAATATATCCCAAACACTTCTCTCTCTTTTTGTAGCAGTAGTGGTTTTAAAAAGTAAGACATGATCATTAAAATTTAAATAGCTAAATATTGGTTATGAATGACTAAATATCCTTGATCCAAATGCTTTTCCTAATAGTCTTTCATTTTTTTTGGGGGGGGGGGGGAAATCATTGCCCTCTGGTGGGAGTGGGAGGCCCAGCCTCACTCCTGGAGAGCTGCTCCTGGATTTGAACCGCCAAGCCAGTGAGCCGCAGTCCTGCACTCAACCACTACACCACCGGGGCTCAGCCCTAGTCATTCATTTTTATATGCTGAATGGAAAATTCAATATAACCAAAATGGCACCCTCTCATATGAAAACCTATGCACATATGAACCACATATCTAAACATTGTTTTACATTAATCCCACTTATCTCTTCTCTCCATAACCACACTTTAAAATTATTCTGGATTATTTTTATTTCAATGTTCTGCCAGTCACCAGGTGGTTTCAGTCTTGCTTCAAAGGCATATGTAAGATGTTTTAGTTTTTTTTTCTTTCTGGTTACAAAAGCACAGAAAAATAGAAAATGTAGATAAACATAAAAACCTCAGTCACAAATAGCAGTGATAACTACAGTCAGTGTTTTGCTGCTTTGCTTTTAACTTTGGCATTGAACACTTGCTCATTCATTCATTCATTCACTCACTCCAACAATTATATCCTGAGTCCTCTTTCAGGACTTTACATGCTATTGTTGAGAATGGATACTGATCAGCAAGTCAAAAACAATAAAATATCAAGAGATGATGAGTTCCTTGGTAAAAATAAAATAGGGTCACATGATATAACAAGTCATCTGGGGAGCAGCCATCCTCATGGATATCTAACGTAAGAACTTTCCAGGTAGAGAGACAGCTGGAATTTATAATTTAAGTCCCTTCAGCCAACAATTCCACATCTAAAAATGTGCACATCTCTACCAAAGATGTATATGTATGAATGTTCATTGCACTGTTGCTTATGACAGCAAATGATTCTAAAGACTCTAAATGTCCCACAATAGGAATGAAATACTTCATAGTGATCCTACTTTGGTGAATTGTGACCAGGGTCTTAAAAGTTGGTGAGGTGTCACTATCGGTCTCTTCCCGTCCAGAGGGGAAAACTGATGAACATCAAAGACACATGGAACAAATGAGTCAAGTGGAAACAAACCTCAGCCTCCACAATCCGGAGACCCAAAGACCTACATGGTGTCCGCTGCCTCTACCCACTCCTCTGAAACAGATTGTAAAGGGGTGTCCTGGGGAATGCGGGTGGAACCAAACTCAGAATCAAGAAAGAGACCAGCTTGCTTCTTTAACTCCAGGAGAGCTCCTGAGACTGTGCTCTGTAGTGAGTTTTCAGGTCTGGGACAGGACTGTTCTCTGGGACTTAATTTTCAGTCAACAAATAGACATGTCTGTGAGGGGGATTAATGGCATTGCAGGATAATTGACCATTTAGGATCAAGGGGGAAGTATTTACCCAAGGATAAAGTTCACAGAGGTTATGAACCAGGAATTTTGGAGATGAGAAACACCAGGAAGAGGTGGGGTGAGTGAAGTTATGTTGAGAGGATGGCAATGAATGAGGTGACATTAAATATGGATGGATTATGGAATGTCAAACGGATGGTCTTCTCTATAGACATTCACCTAATTCAAAACAAAAAGTAAAAATAATCATCATCAGGGCAGCATTCATGCCAGGACACAGTGCAGAGGGTTAGGAAAGGAGGAATGGAAACAGGAATCACAGGGAGGAAGTGCGATAAGCGCTGGTTCATTGAGGGATTTGCGGTGGATAAGTTGAAACAAAACTAATGACCGCTCTGCTCTGAAAACCTTCACCCGATTCCCAACAAGCAAGAAAAAAGGCCCAACCAATTAACTTCATGGTGTATCTATAAAAAGGAGCCTCTTATAATTGCTAAATAAATGACGTAGGTTTCTCTAGATATACTGGTATGGGATGTTTAGTTTTAAAAGAAGGTTGTATTAAACACACAAAATCTTGCAAACCAATTGTTCAATTAATTCTTTATAAGCATTTTTCCACACCATGAAATGCTTTTCTGTAATATTATGTATAGTGGTTGCATGAACTCCATGTTTTAGATTTAACAACCCCCATTGTTCATTAATTTAGGCTATTTATCTTTTCTCAGAGCTTTGTTGTAGCAAAATTTTGTATCCTTCCATGATTGTAAATGTACTTTTAGAATATATATCTAGAAGTTAAATTTCTGGACTTTATATACATATATATGTAAAGTCCAGGAATATATGTGTATATATGTGCATATATCTACACACATATATATGTATTAAATACACTAACCATCCAGAAGTAGGTATATCGAGTTATATAATGATGTACATTGTCAGATTGTTCTCAAGGAATTCCTGGACAGCTATATTCTATAGCAATCCATGAGTGTGTCAGCTTTTCACATCTTATTAATGCTGACAATACTTTATAAAATATTTATGATTTGCTTAGCCACACATAACACTACTTACATTTCTTTGGTTGGTAATGAGACTAAATACACACACAGACACACAGACACATGAAATGGTACCCCCGCTCCCCAAAATGGAATTATGCTAGACAGAGTGGAGCTTTCTTAGTATACATTTCCCTCACTAAGCAAGCATCAAGCAATTCTCTCTGACTTAGTGCACCCAGTGGAGTCGCCTGGGAAGGTTCTCTCTGGTCACAGTGAATTCCTTCATAAAAGCCATTTTGCTAGAACTTTGTTTTTTGTGATAGCCAAATTAAGAGAACAGCTTGTGAATGTGAAATTTTGTTTTCTGCTGGTGGGGAGGTGAGGGTGGAGAAGCTGCAAAAACTGTTGTGATGTTGAACACAACTTCCAAGGACAGTGCTATGGGGAAAATTCAGATGTATAAGTGGTTTTCTTGTTTCAAAAAAGTGCAAGATTGATTAATGACATACCTCATTTTGGATTGCCAAATGGACAACAGTATCAACTTATATTGCATTTGAAGTTCATGCCATCAGGTGAAACTCTTAAGCTTTCTATTGTCACAGGCAAGAAACCAAGCATATCTCCCCCCACCCCCACCCCAATCTTTCTTTATCCTCTTCTGATACCAACCATTCCTCCTATGGCACTCACCTTCTCTCCTGGGGTTCAGAATCCCATTGCAATGACTACACATAATTCACAGATAATATTCAAGACTATGGATTTACTAGGGAAGCTAGCAGCTTATAGAAAGTTAAGGATACAGTGTGTCTGCAATACTTCTTCATAGACATACTGGTAGGTATGTGTTTACCTGAGCCCTTGGCCTCTGTTTTGTATCAGGGTGCAGCAAGGGCACTGATGAATCTCACAGTCTCTATGCTGCTCCTCTGCTCTGCCTCATGCTCTTTGTTCTGCAGCCTGGGTTGCCTCCCTTGTCTCTGATACTCCATGGGGTCTCGCATGCATTCCACTGGTAGGTCTTCTTTCTTACTGGTCACAAGATTCTCTCTTTGCTCCTGAGACGTCTCACTTGTTGTATCTGGTCAGTCCTATTAGTGTTGGACACACTCTATTTGCATGGTTCTACCCAATCATTTGGTGGGAGTTCCAATGACATGGATATAAGAGTCATTCCAAGTAATTTCACTACACCAAGGACCTCTGGCTCTTCTAGACATTATCCCTTTCAAAAATGTGCAATGAACTGCCCCCCTCTTTAGTGACATTTTAGACAATAACTGCTTTTACCATCATAATTATCCAAGCTAACCATCACTCACACCTGAGTCACACACTCTCATCAACATCTTCCTCATACTCTGTTCCCCAAACCCAACAGGAAAAGAGGAAACTATTCAGTGGGGATCCTCTCTTGCTCCACCCATGCAAGCTTCTAAGCCAACTGCTTCATGCCTTTGTTGCTGTTATTTTTTTCCTGATTTGTCATTTGTTTTAATTGTTTTCTTTTTTTAAACACACATGCTAGGCTTTTTGGGAAAGTAGATGCTAACATTTTAAAAAATGCTTTAAGTATCTACTTTACATGTCAAATTTTTTTTTGGTCAACTTTTTAATTAACCTCATTATTGCTGGTATTTAGGCAAGATTTTAATCTTTGTGTATTTATTTTCCAACTGATCATTATCTAGTAATTCTTTTGCATTGTTATCTTTTCCAAAAGATTCTTTTCAATTAGTAGTGTAGACATTTATATTATCTGAAAAGAATAAGTTTCCTACTCCTTTTTTCTTCCAAATTTCACTTGCCATCATTTCATTTCACAAGTTAGAACCTCCATGTTATTGCTAAAATAACACCAAGATGCTTAGCCCCTTTCATTTCTGGCCTTTAATATAAAGACCTTTGTTTTAACATTGAACATGGCACTGACTGTTGAGTCTACATTATTGTTCAGTACATGTGAAAAAAGTAGTGTTCTTTTTCCAGTTGCTAAGAGTATTTGTGGGACAGGTTTATTCCATTTGCACCATACTTATCCCTGTTTCTGTCTATCAAAGTGACTGCATAGCTTCATCTTGGCTTTGCTCTTTCTATCTCATTGGACACTCTAACTTTGGTTTTAAAATAAGATCCCCATGTAGCCCTTATTTCTTAGACTTCTTGTGCATGTTTTAGTACTTGGTTTTTAGTACTGGTTTTCAACCATCGAGCTTGTCCTTTTCCCTTCCTATGGCAATATAATAAGGTAAGCGTGAGAAAACCTAACTCTTCAGTGGCTATAAACAATGGAAGTCCTGTGCTCTTGTTTCAGAGCCATCTCCCAGAGGACCATTTGAGAAATCAATAATATCAGTAGGTTGTCATTTGCATAACCAACTTTCCACATATGTTTTACTTCTGTGTTAGAGAAACAAATTCATAGACATGCATATGGATATAAAGGAAATGTTTATATACAAGAGGAATGGAACACTGAAAAAGCATCCCAACTCAGTCCAGTTCATAGTCATAAGTCCGATATTAGCCCATATGTCTGATTCCAGTCTATAAAGTCTCCTTCTGATTCATGAAGTCACAGGTCAGTGGGTGCAGAATCCTGGGTATGGTAGGGGGTCCCCTCATGGCTCCTCATTTCCAGGGCTCAGGTTCCATAAGCAGTATCCACTGGTGATAGAAGGATCTCAGCACTGGAAGGGGTCTGTCTGTGGCTTTTCTGGCTTCAGAGGTCTGGATCCATCAGGGTAAGGCCCTGTGGCTTCTCCTTTGGCTCTTCTGATTCCTCAGACACTGCCCTGTCTTGTCAGTCGAAAGATTCCCAACAACTGGGGAGATGGTCTCTCATCTCCACGATGGAAATATCACGAGATTTCCCAGAAATCTCAGGAGAAAGCCATGTCCACACAGAGGCTTCATTGGCTACTCGATGGCTATCTCCAGATTAACAGGCTAGACTCCACCCCTAGACTTCCAATCATGAAATTGACATCAAGCATATGACCGCCACAACTTCCTTTTACTTTTTGACATTTAAAGGCATCCTTACTGGTATTAACTTTGTTTTCCTTTCTCAAGCCTACATTGCTTTATTAACAATACCTAAAATCCCCATTGTCGGGTCATTCAATGTTTAGATGCTAAAAATAACCATAGACTGTGTGGAAACAAAGGAAGCATAATCCTTGTCTTTCAGCCTTGAGGGCCCAGGTGATGTGCGCGAAACCAGAGCCCCATAAACACTAAAACTCCAGTGTCTGAGGGGTGTGCTAAGTCTTCTATAAAGACATGGCATATTTGGGAAGCACAAGAGGGACACAGCATGTTTCTGTCATACAGAGGAGACATGGGCCATGTCCTTGGATAATTGTGTGAAGTTGAGTCATTGTCACTTGTCCATCTACTACTCTACAAATGCTGGAAAGGTATTTTTCCTCCTGGATCATTGACATGATTCTTGCCAACAGTTCTTTCTAAAACACTAAACTTTACTTCTCCCATAAGTCGGGTGTCCATAAGTCCCAGAGTGCTTAGGCCCAACATGCTTTCCATCTATTGCACTATGTAATTACTAGTAGTGACTCAGTTAGGTCAATGAATGAAGCCATCTCCTTTTTGTTCTTTCTCTCAACTTTAACCAGTCTTCATCAAACAATACTTCATGGGGCAATTGACTTTCTAAAAATAACTAATTAATAAGTTTATTATCAGCAAATTGTTGAAGTTAAATAAAACTATTTGTCATCAAAGTAGCATACATAACAAGTCTAAAATATTGCTACAAATTAATGGTAGAGCATAGTTTTCAATTCATGGACATCAGAGAAACACTTTTTTGTTGTTGTTGTTGTTTTGGGGGGGCATCACTGCCCTCAGGTGGTGGGAGTAGGAGGCCCAGCCTTTGCTCCTGGGAGCTGGAATCGAACCTCCATCCCAGTGGGCCGCAGTCCTGCGCAGAACCACTACACCACCGGGGCTCAGCCCCCAGAGAAACACTTTTGAGAAAATAGATTTTCCAACCTTTCTTCTGATGTATGTCTGGGAGGGCTGAAACCCCCAGCCAATCAGTAAGTACCTGAGTGACTTGAACATTCACACATGACCTTCTACTGGCAACTGTTATGAAAGGGATGGGGGAGCATGACAGAGTGTGACCCACTAAAACAAAAGGAGAGCACTTAGGGGTGAGGCTTCTTCCATTCATTTTCTCCACCTGGGTATGAACAAGGAGCTTTTAGTCCCGATGTCCTGTGGCTATCAGTTTGTTAGACTAAAGAGAACCAGTCTTTGAGGACAGCAGAATAGAAGACATAAATCACCTGTACCCTTAATGACATCATTGAGCACTGATCCATATTAATCCTGAAACCCAAGCCATCTCTCGAGTTTAAGTCCTGGTGAAGTCCCCTTGAGAACCGCCACTGTGAGTTTCTGAAACTCTACTCTTTACAGGAGTTGAAAGCTCTATCTATTTCCCTTCGAGTGGCTGGTGGTTTCAAACTGCTGACCTTGTAAAATAATATAGTCTTAATATTAAAGTCTGCTTTAGCAGAATTTTTTTGTTTCAGAAAACTGAAAGCATTATAATAAATATTTTGCTGATTGCAAGCAATATCTGGAAAATTCAGAAAAGTCTCTTTGGTCAGATTTCTCTTCAGAAATTCACACTTCTCCATCTGGCTGACCTTTGTCTCACAAGAAGATTATGAAAGTCCTTCTTCAGTTTGATTTCCCTGCTGTCGAAGTGAATACCCACAGAGTCAGAGACTTCATAAAATCAAACAAGGAGGACCTATAGTAAAATGCCACCTGCCCGGGAAGAGGGCAAGGAGACCAATGAAGGAACTTGGAATCTAGTGGAAGCAGACTATTGTCCACATGGAAAAAAAGCAGGGCACCATGAGTGGGTGAGGATTGTATGAATCTGCTTGTTAGGAATTTAGAACATGGATGGAGACTGCAAGGAGGAGTGGTTTGGAGGAGGCAAACATGGAGTAAAGACCATTCCCAGGTCTCCTAGATGATTTATAATGAAGTGCCAAGAGAACTGGAAAAGGCATTGTTTAAGCATTGTTTCAGTCTATTATTCCACCATGTGAAACTACCCGAACTGCTTGATATTCATATTGTCTACAAGGGCTCTAATGATGGCAATTTCTATTATCTATTCTGGAAACCATCATTATGTTAAGTAGACCGCCTTTTTGTATTGTTAGGCACATCTACAAGAGTAGAGATGGAAGCTAGAAGCTTAATTAAAGAAGCTTGAGATTGTATTAGTTGACTTTCAAGTAGGTAGGTCATTTTATGGACTTTCCAGAAGTTTCCTATATGTCTCATTCTGTTTTGAAAATAAATAGATTTTTTTTATAATACTCTGTGTTTGTGAGGTAGGGCTGTCAGGTAAGATTTGGACTACTCATGTGTTAACAGCAAGAACAGAGACTCAGACCCACCAGTTGTGCTTTGGGATAAAGTTGATGCTGTCTGATCTTGTAAAGTTTTATATCCCCAGAAATAGAGAGCTTCAGTGTGTTGTAATTGACTTGATAATAGTAAGTATACTTATCATTATGTGATTTTTACACATCCACCTGTCCTTATTGAATGTCAGTTCTTCAGTTTCCAGTTTTGACTGTAGGTGGCTAATCTTATACTTGATTCTCCATAAGAGTAAACTTAGTGAAGCATAAATATGTGTTTATATTTATTTCATAAATATAAATATATACATATATATGTATGAGAGATATAAGTTTATCTCAAGGAAGTGACTCACACATTTTCAGAACCTGCAAATTTTCAAGCCTGTAGGTTAGATGCCAGACTGGAAGTTCACCTGACTTACAGAGTTACAGAAGCTGACAAACTCAATATTGGCAGGTTAGACAGCAGGTTTCTGGCTGCAGAGGCAAATAAATGTAAGGGAAGCAGATGTCAGGCTGTTGATGACTCCCAGGAAATATGGAAGTCCATTAGATTAGGTGGAAAGTACTAGAGGTTAGATGACAAGCTAAATGCAGCATTCAGACCCAGCAAAAAGAAAGCATGCTTTGCCTAAACATCTATATGTGTTAGAAGTATGCCACATCCCTCCAAATATCCCTTTTCAATAGATTTGCTGCTCAGCAGATCTCATCCAAGAAATAATTGCATTATATTTGGATCTCATCTTGTGGGCTGACTGCACCTTAATTGTCAAACCATTGAGAATCCTGGTGCAGCCAAGCTGAAACACAGCTTTAGCTATCAAGTCCCCAAGGGAGCTAGCTACCTTCCACAGACACCTCTAATGTGCAAAGCAAAACAGAGCAGAGAAATCAGGCAAAGAGGTCTTCGCATGTGGCTTCCTAGTTCCCAGGGCATCAGAGCAAGAATGATGGGGTTAGGACAGAAGCAAAGAAGACAGGGAAGTGCAGGGATGGTCTGACAAGTACAGTCGGCACCACTTGTGTCTTCAAACATTGCCTGACTTTGAATTTTCCTCAGAAAACTGTCACAACCCATAGGCTTGTCTTATTGAAGGGGTTAACCCGATTCCAGAGCTTCCTGCTCTTGCCTTTTCAAGGTCATCCAAATTAGATTTGATCTGATGATTCTTAGCAGCGGTATCTCAGAAGGGTGCCTATGCTGACATACACAGGCACTGTTTTTGCTGAAGGGTAGACACATGGTCCAGGCCTCCCCTGCCGAATCACTCTGGATCCAGAGGCTTGTCTTTGTTGCACAATTAGGATCTGTGCAGTCACCACAGGCCTTTTCCCTTTGAGAATGAAGAGCAGCAGCCCTTGAGATACAGAAAGATCCTGTTGCTTATAGAGGAAGTCTCACGAATGGCCAGGGACTGAAGCTATCTCAGTCAGTACTTTAAGTCCACCAATCATTATGGGACTTTTGAATGCTGATGAAATAGCTAGCCTGCCATGCTGAGTATCACGATGGTATATAGAAATATAAGGTGCTCTCAACACTTAGTTAAGACAAGCTTTTATGAACTGTGCTATTTTTGTTTCTAGAAGACAATGAGTCTGTTTTGACTCACAGCAACCCCATCTAATAGAGTAACAGTGCTTCATGGGGTATCCTGGGCTGCAAACTTTACAGTCAGCCCAAGTGGCACACTTGGTTAAATATTGGACTACTAATGAGACCATTGCTAGTTTAAACTGAGCAGCTGCTCTGAGAGAGAAAAGCAAGGCCATCTGCTTCCATGAAGATGGATAGCCAAGGAAACCCCGTGGAGCAGTCTACTCTGTCCTACAGAGTCACTCTGAGTCAGCAGAAGTGGATTATAGGGGCAGATGGCCAGATTTTTCTCTCATGGAGGTTTAGGGAGGATTTGAACCAAGCTTTTGGTTCCTAGCCGAGGCTTTAACCCTTGTGCCCTCAAGGTTCCTTTAGGAACCGATGTCGGGCAATGTAAACCTTGTTAGCTGCTTTTGAGTCCACACCGACTCATCACCCACTACTGTCTCACTAGGCAATGCTTCCTGGTCCGCACCATGGTCATGATTTTGGGGTCAAGTCCATTACTGAGGCGATGGTGTAGTCTTCCAACCTTGGGCTGCATCTGTCAGCACTACTGCCAGACAATATTCTATTGTGATTAGCAGCGCTTTTCCTGGGTAACTTTTGGGAAAAGACCTTTCTTCCCAGTCTATCCTAATCTGGAAGCTGCATGAAAACTTGCTCACTAAGGATATCTCTGCTGCTCTTTGAAACACTCGTATAATAGTAACACATAAGCACTCTAGTAAAACAAAGTAACAGTCTGATGACAGATGCACCTCTCCAGGGAATGGCAATCGAAATGCTGCGTTTTAGGCCACATGAGCAGCTTGCAGCATCTTTGCTTCGGGGTCGATGCATGCTGCAGCCGGCACCATCTCCTGCAGGCCCTCACCCATCTCCACCTTGACATCAGAGACCCCATCATGCCCAGGCCTTTCTGGAGACTCTCACTCACTCGGCTTCTTTCAGAATTAAATATTGTTTCCCTAGACCTCCTTTATTTCTTTCTCCTCTTAAACTGGGCAACCAAGGGCTACACAGGCTCAGATCAGCAAAGCAAAGCAAAACAAAACAAAACAAAACAAAAAAAACATCTGCTGCACACGCAAAGTAAAGCAACTGCACTGCAAGCTGAGCGACAGTGAGGAGGGAAGCAAGGTCAGCACAAACAGTTCCTTCTGTCTCCAACACGAGAGACGTTCCACCCTGCATTTTGGTACAGCTCGTTTCTCCATTTCTTAGTTCAAGTCACGGGACTTTCCTTGGATCTTATCTTGGTGGTTGGAATTAAGAGTGACAATCATTGAATCTACTTTAAGCCAAACCTGGCTTTGAACCTTACTTTTCCCATGTAGAGGCCCTGGGTTCTACAGAGGAGAGGTGGCTGAGTTCAGGAGAAAGAGAACCTAGAACCAACCTCCTTCTTTTGAAAGTATCTGAAAGATGCTGAAGGATACCCCACAGCTCCAAATGGCTTTGAAACGCAAGCAGTGTGCATGTGTCTGTGTGGGCATATGTGTTTGAGAGAGAGACACCTGTCCTCATACAAAAGGCATTTTGCTTGTTTGTTTGTTCCGATGTGTCTGCCACTCTGGCCTGGATTCGCGGTCCATGCTAGGAAGACTGGCTAACCTATTGCCTTGACTACATTCCAAGGGAGTTGACCCCTGAAACTAGCCTTTCTTTGTGTTCAGCATCCTTCAGAACCTGCATCGCTAAGGCACTTGTGAAAATTACGAATTTGGCATCCCAGCAACAGCTTCCACTTTGGGGAGTGAGTCTCGGGAGTCAATGTGAACATTCGTCTCCTCTGAGAGCCTTCCCCTTCCCCTTAAGCTGCCAACCACTGGCTGGGCAGGGTGGCCTCAGCCAACTGGGCTGGGGGAGGAGTTATTAACTTGGAAACAACAGGGGCAGTGCATCCTTTCCCACCAGGCAAGAATGATGATGAGGGTAGGGCCCGGAAGAAGTCCCGAGCACTAATCAGTGGCCTTGGACTATAAAAGAGCCTCAGGCAAATGCCAGAACTTTGGAAGGAAAGTCACACTCGAAGAAACACAGTTTAACTTCATTCTCAATCTTACGACATAGACGGAAAACCAATTTTTCTCCTCCCCCGCTTCAGCACTCCTTTCACAGCCGCCCTCCCACGGCACCCTGCATCCAACCTATACTTTATCCAAAGTGTAGGTGGGCTTCAAATGGAAAGTTTAGTCTCCCGGGAGAGGAGATGGGAAGCTCCTGGGGAGTCTTGGTTGCTATGGGAACTTCGCCTGCGGCAGACTCTGAATGGCGTTCTGTTTGCTGAAGTCCAGTTCTTTAGGGCAGGCCCTGGCACAGGCAGGCCCTGGGCACCGCATCCTCTGTGTCTCCTATTTCCGGCATCCGGCCCAGTGGCAGGAGCCCCAACAGGTCTCCTGGTAGCGGGCAGGGTCTCTGAGATGGAAGGCTTCCTCCCGACCTCTTGTCCTACTGTCACGACCCTCCCCAGCTGGGAAAAGAAGGGAAGCAAAGGGTGTTTCCCAACAGTTTGAAGAGAACATCCGTGTTTTTCCCCTGGCATTTTTAATTCTTTCTTCACTTGCCCTTCAAACACGAGTGGTTGGCCAGTTTCCTGTCTCCTCACTGGCCAGCGGTCCTTACCATGCTCAGTTCACGAGTTGCCTGGCTCTCACAGAGAGTACAGAGTTTGCTGTCACGCAGCCTGGGACACGGGGGAGCTGCTGTCCTCCAGGTTGCCCTCTTAGATGTTGTCTCTAGCAGCTGGTTGGAGCGGAATCCAATGACGCAGGGCCACACTGGACAGTTTTAACCCCTTAGAACGATTCCTTAGACCCAGTTTAAGACTGAGCAAGGCCTTTCAGCAGCCAGCACGTGTTGTATAGGGACTACCCATAGGCTGCCACAATGTAGACCAGCATTCTTACATACCAGCTCCCCAACTATCTTTGTGTCTCTACACCTTGACCGGGCCACTCCTTCTCCTTCGTGAGTCCTTCTCACCCGTTTTTACCGTTTGATCTGAATAGAACAGCTGCAGACATAGCATGGAAGAATGGAAGGGGTATGAGAGATGGCGAGAGAGGGAAGCAGGGGCTGATCTCTTCAGAATGGTTACTCATTGGGTTGTTAAACATAAGGTCAGGAGTTTGAAACCACCAACTGCTTCAAAGAAGAAAGACAGGACTTTCTACTCCTGTAAAAAGTTACCGTCTGGAAAACTCACAGGGGCCGTTCTGCCTTTCTTGCAGGGTGCCTGAGAGCCAGAATTGACTCGATGGCAGAGTTTGAATTGCTATGTTCCAGACACACAGGCTTTTCTGCTGTTCCCAAAGCAAGGGCCACGACCCATGGTCAGCTTGCTACCCTGCCATGCCTTGTGTGTTTCTATGCTGCTGGAAGAGAGGCCACCAGCATTTCAAAAACTTGGAAGGTCGACCTGCAGCCAAATTTCCAGACTAAGATTAGGGATAAAGGTCCGGCAATGCTTTTCTGAAAATCAGTCAATGTAACTTAATAGATCATTTTAAAAATTGTGTTCAATATAGTGCTAGAAGATTGTCTCCCTCCCCACCCCCCAGCCCCCGCCCACCAGTTGGAAGGGAACAGGAGACTCGAGTATGCGGGCATCATGCAGAACTGGTCAGCATTTCATTCCATTGCACAAAGGGTGGCAATCACTTTACATCAACTGAATGATGACTAAACAGCGCAAGCAGAACAAGCTATTTCCTGACACCGGGACTTTGTACATCCATGAATCTCTGTCTAGGGTTTTCTTTCTTTTTTTCCCTTGACATGGCTGGTTTTTTCCTATCTTTCAGAACAGAGGCTTTCCATGCTTCTTCTCATAGGCTCACTCTTTCTTCTCTATCTTGATTCCCTTCTTCTTCTCTAGCTGTGCCCCTCCTTACTCGCTGTCATCTCTTCGCTGCCTAGTACTTCACACCTGGTACACATCTGCCCACCGGTTGATCATCTGATTCCTGACGAAACTGTAAGGGCCAGAGCGATGGAGAAGTTTTCGGTGTTCATTGACCTGGTACTCACAATGCCTTAGTATAGTGGTTGGAGGCTAGTAGTTCTTCATCAGCTAATTTCTGGTGGGGGAAGGAAATGGAAGAATGACTAGCTTCCATGTAGTCTCTTCAAAGGTCTGCCCTGAGGCTGGTGGCCTGCTTGTGTGAACCTTTCCTGATTACCTCCCGTTTGAGCTCCCCTCCCCAGTCCAACCCGGCGTCTTTCGGTACATCAAAGCAGAGTACTCTACATCATGTACCTGCCAAGCAATCCCCTTCTCCAAGCTGACAGCAAGATTTCTGAGAGCAGTCTTGTAACTTCCATCTCTGTGTCCCCACGACCTAGCCAGACAATATTGGTTAAAGGAATAGCTAAGTGAGTCACCAAATGGCTAAGTGACATTTCAGAGAAGCACAGAAATGCAGTTCCTCGTTCAAAAAGGGACAGATATATTTCAGAAGGAAAGTGCTTTTCTCAAGCTTCCCAGTCCTTCATGCTGTCTGACAATATGCCAGTAATCCAGACATGCCAGGCAGTATAAAATCTTAAGTATAGATCAAACTAGAAAGCCTCTTACAACTAAACTATTCTTCTCAAGCCAAAAGCTTATAATGCCTGACTTTCACTTCTTGTGTTCAATGCGAGTTGCTTCTCAGACAACGCGTTAGCTCTCCAGCTGTGAGCCATGAAATTTCCCATCGCCTCATTGGCACGTGGAAGTTGGATGTTGAATAAAGAAGATCGTGCCACTTGGATGATGGTGTTGGTGACGAATATTGAAAGCAGCATGGACTGCAGAAAGGACCACCGATTTTGTCTTGAAAGAAGCACAGCCAGAATGTTTGGAGATTTTGCCTCATTTATTTCAGACATGTTGTCAGGAGAGACCAGTCTCTAACTAAGGACATTGTGTGTGCAGCGTGACAGGGCAGTGAAAGAGAGGAAGGCCTCTGCAAGATGAATCAGCACAGCCTTCGACCATGAGCTCAAACATCAGAACAATTCCTGGTGAGCATGCGCAGGCCTGGGCAGCGTTTCCTTCTGTGTACGTAGGGTTGTCGGGAGTTAGAACTGACAGAAATGGCACCTAACAACAACTTTAGCTCACACTGCCTCATGGGTAATCAACTCATCATTAAATTATCTTCCTGCTCTACTATTTTGCAATCCTTTAAACGAATTCAAATGGACTCACATGAATTTAGGAATGCTTTGAAAGTTCTACAACTAAACTCCCTGGAGATGCCCTAGGCCATAGGAGAATTCTGGAGGGGCATTCCAGTTCCTCAAATTCAGGGGAGATCTACTGACTTTCCCACAGTCTGAAATGGGCTTTGGCTTGACTAATGTGGGAAAGGCAGAAAGCGGGACCGAGGGGGTGAAGAGAAGGGAGGTCCTTCAGACAGGACTGGCTTGGTTGGCTGGGCAAGGAGCAGTGCTGGCTGAAGAGGTTAGAGGCAGGATGATTGCTGGAGAGAGCTTATGAGTGGGTCCAGGAGGGACAGACAAGACATCTGGGAGAAAGAGTGAATTAGAGTTGAAATAATTTGAGACAACGTAATGAAACAAACAAAAAAGAAAGAAAAGGTTAAGAATTACAGTTAGCCTGCAAAATGCAGGAAAAAAAATATCTGAGTCCAGCAATCAGAATACTGTTTTTAACTTAAGAATACCGTCTACCCCCTGGACTACTTTTCAGACTAAGATACAGTTGTGAAAATGGAAGTACTCATACATCATTTTAAAAGAGCAAATTAAAGCAGAAATGGCTGGGACAAAGGGATCTGAGCAGATCTCTGGAATAATACAGCAAAAATGCTTCCACATGAAAGAAACACTACCAGTAATTTACCACTCACAAGGAAATGGAAGGAAAAGGTCAGGAAAAGAATTTTGCTTTGTTTTGTTTTGTTTTCCCCAAAGATTTGGTAATATTTTCCCAATTGTTTAAAAGACAATAACATAAAATAACAAATGTTATCTTTATTTTGCCCAAAGGTATTTTACAGGAACTGGAAGGGTTGGGGCAGGACAATGAGCTGATGGATCAAGCCACGTCTTTGATGTAGCTAAACCCCTGGTAATTGTACTCTTGGCAAGGTTCTCTGCACCCACCATCCACTTGGCAAGCCAGAGCCTGAGAAACACCATCCAACCAACCAACCAACCAACCAACCAACCAACCAGTCAACTCAGAATCCAGGCTGGGCAGACCATGGGGCCAAGGATACAGATTAAGTAAAGGACTTTGAAAGAAGTTTCAAAAACTCCTTATCAGATAAGAATAAAACTTACAAGGCAAAACTGAGGTCAATAAGACCTAGCTCCTGTGGTTAGTGCAGCACAAATTTTAGTTAAGGCTCATATCCTAAATCCCTCTACCAGCAAACAGGTCCATTTTTTAAGTTGACCAAGTTTATGTTGGCCCTGGCTTTGTGCTCTCTGTCCTCCACCCAAGCAGTCTCACACAAAGTAAGCATCTTTCTTTTCTGTTGAATTGATCTCAGGTTTAAGTGTTGGGCCACAGACCCAACATTGTGAGACAGACAGACAGCCTTGCAGATCCTTTGGAGCAAGCAGCCCCATGCTGTCACAGCAGATGTGATGGCAGGGGTGGGGGTGGGGAGGGCCATTTCTTTGGGATGTGGAGGGAGAGGTAATTTCCTCTTTGTTCTCCTCGACCACTTCCTTCCTTGCCCCGGGGCTCCCCTCCCCCCCCACCCCCTCACTTCTCAATGTCTGGTCTTGGGATCACTGACCTAAATGTTAGGAGAGCCGTTAGGAAAGACAAATGACTAGAGTGCTTAACCCCAACAAATGCTGAATTGGTGGGCCAGGGCTGTCCTTTGAGTCTACATTTTGACAAACAACAACAACAACAAAATGCCACAAGTAATTCTTTGTACCTATTAACCTTTGAGTTCTGTTGCTCTAGGGCGGCTGTGGAATTTGGATACAAGAGACAGCAAATTCCTCTAGGCAAGGAGATGGAAAGTTCAGGTGGGTGGGAAACCCGTATCTTGTGAGTGCAGTGCAGTGATGCTGACCTATAGGTTCCGGAGTTCACCTCTTCTGCAGCCATGCTCACGGGGTGATCATGCGCTCCTGTTCTTTCCCACAGCCCCTCAGGCCTGTCAGGAAAGAGCAGTTTGGGACCCAAAGGAGAGATACAGAGAGCCTTTGTTTCCCCTGTCGATGCACCTTTCCTGATTCTGTACAGCATTAGCTGTATGCAGGTGCATAATATATTTTGAATAATGTTAGCTAAGATATTCACGGTCTATGTGATAAGACTGAAGGCTAAGCTCATCCTTATCAAAATTGCTGTCATGGCTGACAGTTCTGTGTTCCAGAACTGCAGGCGAAGCCACATGCACCCTTTCCATATGAGGGAAAGTGAATTTGGATGCTCACAGCTTATGTCACCACTGGATTTATTCAACTTTGAGATTTTCTTTTAAGTATTGGTATTTCATAGTATATAAAAATAACCACAATAACCCTCCTATTGCTGCTGCTCTGTTTGGTTCTGTTGAATGAGTTTTAACTCACAGAAATCTAAATGTGATGGAGGAGAATTGCATCATGGCGTTTGTTGGGCTGTGATCGATCGGGAATAGACTGCCATGGTTTTCTTCCGCAGAACCACTGGTGGGGTTTGAACTACCAGGCTTTCAGAGAGCAGGCAAGCACTTACCTGAAGCCATGAGATGTATCATTTAAATGGGTGCTCAGAGCAATCTTTGCTATTGCATATGGTCCAATGTATTTTTTGGTTAATGAAAGGTTCAGCGAAGTACATCATTTGTGAGGGCAGACAATTTCCAGATCGGATCCAGGAAAAAACTTCACATTTCCTGAGACTTTGATTCAAGGTGCTGGTGCAGTTTTAAACAGGCAAGGCAATATTGGAGATGGTCAGGAGATTGTCCACTCTAAACTCACAATGATCCATCACTTGGAATACTTCAAGCATTTAGTGTTACCTTATTCTTATGAGGGGAAAAAAAAAGGAAGGGGAGGGGCAATCCAAGAGAGAAATCAAACAAACGAAGCACATTTATTTATATTCATTCACTCATTGAACCAATACGTGGCAACCTAGGTGAAGGGGCTCCCTGGGATGCACAAAGGAGTAAGTACTCTACTACTAGCTGAAAGACCGGTGGTTCAAACTCACTGAGCCCCCTTAGGAGACCAGCCTGAGATAGGCTTCCTAAAGGGCCCTGTGGCCTTCAGAGCCTTCCAATCAGTTCTTCTCTGTGAAGGCGTGGATAGCCATGGGACAGGACTGATGCAACGACCTCTACCCGCACCTCTCATGGAAGTCACAGGGGAAGAATATAGACCTCATCTTCAAGCCACTTATAATCTAGAAAAGGACAGAAAGCTATTATAATCAACACTCAAGAGAGAGATTGATACAAACAGGGATATATATAAACATAAATATATATATTTTAATTTTAATGTTGCTGGAAAGTCAATACTGACTCATGGTGACTACACATAGTACAGCGTAGGGTTTTACACCAGAAAGCGTTTTCTTTTTCTCTTCTAAAAAATAATTTTATTGGGGTCTTATACAACTTTTATCATAATCCATACATCCATCCATTATGTCAAGCATATTTGTACATTTGTTGCCATCATCATTCTCAAAACATTTGCTTTACACTTATATGTAGATCTTATCATCAGTTCCCCCTTTTTATCCCACCTCCCTTTTACCCTCCTAGTATTACCACTCTCACCACTGGTCCTAATGGGTTCAACTGTTCTGGATTCTCTGGGTTTCTGGTTCCTATGTATACCAGTGTGCATCCTCTGGTCTAGCTGGATTTGTAAGGTTGAATTGGGATCATGATATTGGGAGGGAGGAAGCATTTAAGAACTAGAGGAAAGTTGTATGTTTTATCATTGCTATACTGCACCCTGAATGACTTCTCTCTCCTCCCTGTGGTCTTCTGTAAGGTGATGTCTAGTTTCCTACAGATGGGCTTTGGGTCCCCTCTCATCCACAATGAAATGCGTTCTTGTTCTTTGATTCCTGATGCCTGATCCCTTTGATACCTTGTGATCACACAGACTGGTGTACTTCTTCCATGTGGGCTTTGTTGCTTCTGAGCTACAGGGGCACATGTTTCCCTTCAAGTATTTAAGACATCAGACACTATATCTTTTGATAGCCAGGCACCATCAGCTTTCTTCACCACATTTGCTTATGTACCCATTTGTCTTCAGTGATTGTGTTGGGATGGTGAGTATCATGGATGCAAGTTTAATAGAACAAAGTGTTCTTGCATTGAGGGAGTACTTGAGCAGAAGCCCAATGTCCATCTTCTATCTTAATACTAAACCTATAAATATATGAACATAGCTCTATTTCCCCAGTATCACATAAAACATATTTACATGTGTACATACCTGTATTCAGACTTCTATAATCATCCTTTGCCTCCTAGTTCTTCCCTTTATTTTCCGTTTACTTCCCTCTTGTTTCACTATCATGCTCAGACTTCATTTGGGTTTCAATATTTCCTCTCAGTTACATTATGCTTGATCAAGCACTACTAGGCCTTTTACACCCCCCTTGCCACTGATGTTTGATCACTTGTTGCTCACTTGTCCCTGGGCTTGTTAATACCACTTCCTTTCCCCCACGTCTCCCTCTCCTATGTCCCCTCAGAACCATTAGTTAATTGTTTTCTCTTCCAGATCGTTCATTCAGCCTATTTTATCTAGATAGACCTGCAGAGATGATAATATGCACACAAAAAACGACAGAGCAACAAAATAAGACAACATACCAATGACAAAAAAATAGCTTATGAATAGTTCAAAGTCTGTTGACATTTAGGAGTGTTTTCTGGTGGAGTCTGATGTGGTGCCACACCTTGCCTCCAAAGTCTGTTTTTGGTATTTCCTTAGGACTTCCTTGCTCTGTTCTCCCCGCTGTTCTGCTGCATGCATTCAGTGTGGTGGGGTCAGATTGGGCACAATTCCCGCACTGTGTCCCCAGTGTTGTGCCCTGTAGGGTTATGGATTAGTAAGGGATGTTCTTTCTCACAGTGGGGCTGGCTATATGGTCCGCTTTGTGCCTTGGCTGCTCTGAGTAGGAATATTGTCCTCAAGGCTTGGTGAGCCAGGATATGTTCCACTCTTGTCCTCCCCCTTCATTTGCTCCCATTTGCTCTGATCAACCACAGGGTTTTCTTAGTGGGTTGACATGCCACTCATTAGCTGGGTTCGTATGAATAAACTTTGTTAGGAAAACACATTTGCTTGTCTTCATCTATCTCATAATAAAGTGAAGTCCCTCCCATGTAGGAAGAGGAGGTCAAGACAGGCTTCAAGGAGGAGGTGATCTTTGAGATAGTCAGGAAGCAGAGTTTTGGCTAAGAGACACTGAAGCAGGGGTGGGGTGAGGGAAGGGTATTTCAGACAGAAGGGCGGAGGGACATTGTAACCATATAATAGCAGCCTTTTGTGTAATTTGCTTGGAGCATGGAGTGGCTGGCTTACCAAAACACTGAAAAATACTCAGCCTAGAAACATAAGAACTTTAACCTGAGATATAACAGATTTAAAGAAAATAAAAATTTTTCATTAGGGAGAATTGATATTTACAAATCTTGAATCATTCAAATGAAGGGAGTGTTCCTTAAAGACAGAAGAAGATAATGCGTTAGCTCAAATGAAGGAAAGTCTACAGTATATACTATACTAACAGAATGTATAAATAATGTGCTAGCTGAGTGCTGAAACTCAAGAAGGATCTGATTAATTTATAGATGACATTCCTATCACTGAGGAGAAAGCGGAAAGGGTTCTGGAGAGTCTATCCCCAATCTTTTGTGATTGATGACTTACAAAGGGACAGGCTCTGTAAAAGACTGAGTATGAGTGAGTAAGTTACTGAGTATGAATGGTGAGAGCTTGGGTTGGAGTTTCACATATCTGGGTTTGTGTTCTGGTTCACTAGCATGCAAGATAGGCACCTTAGGGAGCTGACTTTCTTTAAGTTCCAGGCTAGTCTGCAACAAGGTTGAAAATTTTGTCCATCTTCTGGGTTGAAGATAATGTTTGAGTCGTGCTTAGCAAAATAACAGTGCTGTATAACTAGCAGATTTAGCTGTTCCCATGTTCGCATAAATTGAGTCGACCGTGGATCCACTACTGTGGGGCATTTTTTGTACCCTAAATTTAAGACTTCAAAGGAATAAGTCAAATTAGCAGACCTTACCTTTCAGTGGGCCCAATAAGTATGCATTTTTGGCAATACACTTAACTAACATGCCCAGAGACCATCATAGGCAAACAGGTAGTATTCACTAGCTTGAATCATAAAGTCATTTTGATTTTAAGAAACTAAAGTCTTCGGCTGAAGCGATAGAAAACTCCTCCTACTTGAATTTTGTTTTGCTACCAGGGCTGCTGGGCTGAGACTCTGAGGTTTTGGAGAGTCAGTACATGCTGAATAAATTAGGTATGCGAGTGTCAGGGCCAGGCTAAAATAACATATGGCCTGAGTGAATGCGATCTTGAGCTGGATTTGGGAGCTGTGGTTGGCCTACGCAACTTGTAGGGGAAAAGCACACAGCTCTTGAAAGTGAAGGAAAATAAGGAGACTCGTAGTTTAGTAGGAGGGATGGCTAAATCTCTGAGACCATAATCGTCTGGTTTGAGGATGATGTGTTATAGCCACATTTTGTAACCAATAATTTGGATTACTCAGATGAGTGGGTTGCAAGCACTCTAAAGACATGCAATGGACAGAGGGCAGAAAGGTTAGCACCTAGGGCTGGGGCAAGCTCTTGGTATTTTCTTTGCTAGATGATGTCTGTCTCCATGGCAAAGGGAAATCGGAACACCACAGGATTTCCCTGGGGCCACTATGCGGTCTATCTTCCAGAATGGCTTCCCTCTTCATGAGATGAGGCTTCCTTGATTCCCATCCTTTGGGAACATCTCTAAAGAGGCCTCCCTCCTCTTCTCAGGCACTTACACCCAAGCAAGCTCCTTCTTGCCCAGAACCTGAGCCCAGACCCCCCCAAGGTTTCCTCCTTACTCTTACCCCAGAATCACACCACCAGTAGCTCAAAAAGAAATACTAGAGCTCAAGAACAATCAAGACCTGTAAGAAATCAGAGCCAGAAAAAGTTTGGTCTTGGGTGATGAAAAAAAAACCCATGAAACACCTTCACCTTCTTCAAGCACTGAAGCCCTGTCCCTGGAGAGTGTCACTAAAAGTGAGAGCACGTGAGGTAAGGGGTGGGAAACAGGTCAACTGACATGAGAAGAAGTGGAGGCATCTTTTCACTCGAATTGGAGCTCTGGAGGCACCGCGGTTACTTGTTGGGCAGGGATCTGACAGGTCAGCAGTTTGACACTACCAGCTACTCGGTGGGAGAAAGACAGGCCTTTCTACTTCCATAAAAAGTAAGAATCTGGGAAACCCACTAGGGTCAATTCTACCCTGGCCTCGAGTTGGCATTGACTCCGTGGCAGTGAATGGGCCACACTATAATATTTGTTGAAGTATCCTTGGTGGATAATGAGTAGGGCTATTAGCCACAAAGTCAACCTTTTGACACCATCAACTGCTGCTTGTAAGAGAAAGGAGAACTTCTGCTTCCAATAGTGAGTTGTCACAGCCGTCCATTTGATTCCAACTCATACTGACCCTATAGTGAAGTGACCAGATTTGAAGCAGGACGCCATTGATGGGGTGGGGCGGGGGGGGAGGGAGAGGTCTTGATTAAAAATTTGGTCTATATGGAGCAACAAAAATGTTCATAGTGGGGCTGAGCCCTGGTGGCATAGTGGTTGTGTGTGGGACTGCAGCCCATTGGCTTGGTGGTTCAAATCCAGCAGCAGCTCTCCAGGAGCAAGGCTGGGCCTCCCACTTCCACCAGAGGGCAGTGATGCCCCCCCCCACAAATGTTCATAGAATGCAAAAATAGTACTATAATATATTTATTTTAATTTTAAAATGCCGCAGGATGTTGTTGAATTGTTAAAAAGCAGGGCACCTGTTCACTTTGCCCTATAGGACAGGGTGGAACTGCCCCTGTGGGCTTTTGAAAGTGTAACTCTTTGAGGGTATGGAAAGCCTCGTCTTTCTCCTGTGGAATGCTTGTGAGTTTGAACAGCTGACCTTGCAGTCAGCAGCCCACCTTGTGACGACCGCACTATCAAGCTATCCAGGCAGGGATGCCCAGAACCTGCGGGGTAGTTCTGCTCTTCTGCACCAACTCACAAGAAGCTGGGATTGATTCCGTAAGTTGGGTTGATTCAATGGCAGGGAGGTGGGTTCTGGTCTGAGTATTTCTTTGTGGAGTCTTATTCTTTCTTTATTTTATTGTTTGAAGTCAACTTGTTGGTCACAAGACTCTGTGTCCATTTCAGTTTTACTTTCCTCCCTTTTTCTTTAAGCCACGCAGACCACTGTTTAGGTTTGAGGGCTAAGGAATCTGGAGGGATGTGGAGTCTTATTCTTGTACTTCTGACTCTTATCCATAGCCTTCTCTCTCTGCCTTTAGAGCATTCCCACAAACCAGAGCTTCCAGAATAAGGTGGAAAGTTGGTTTAGGCAGTACATACAGACATAGTTCATTCCTGACAACCCCCCCCCCCAAAAAAAAAACCCAAAAAACTTCTTTATTGTGAATTAGGTGGAACCTTACAGAGAAGATCATCTGTTTTACCCTCAACTCTTCAAATCTTTCGATGCCTTGCCCTGTTTCTAGCACTTTCTTAGTTCACCTCCTTCTTGTCAGATTTTGCCATCTTCTTCACCCAAGGTATCACCTGCCTGTCTTCTAGTGTGTGATTTCCCTCCCCCACTTCCTCTCCCAGCCCTAGTAACCATCAAAGCCTAGGTCTTTGAGTGTGAAAACTTTTTTGACTTTTCACATGTCAGTGGTCTCTTACAATGTGTGTCCTTTTGTGACTAATTCCACTCGTCATCACTGTGGCAGTCATGTGCTTATGTTAATTTCATGATTGAAATGTAGGGGTGGAGTCTAGCCTGTTAATCTGGAGAAAGCCATTGAGAAGCCAATGAGGCATCCGTGTGGGCATGGCTTTCTCCTGAGACTTCTGGGAAATCTTATGATATTTCCCTCGTGGGGATGAGAAGTTATCTCCCTGGTTGCTGGGAGTTAGTCTCAGAGACAACGAACAATGGACAAGACAAGATGGCAGCATCCGAGGAGCTGAAGGAGCCAGAGGAGAAGCCACAAGGCCTTACCCTGATGATACCAGACCTCTGAAGCTGGAGAAACCATGTAGAGACCCCTGCCAGTGATGAATTGCTTCTACCACCACTGGATACTGTTGATGGACCCTGAGCTCTGGAGGCGAGGAGTCCTGGGGAGACCCCTGCCATCACCGGGACTCTGCACCCACTGGCCTGTGACTTCGTGAGTCAGAAGGAGACTTTATAGACTGATATCAGGCATATGGGTTAATATCAGACTTATGACTTTGAACTGTACTGGGCTGGGATGCTTTCTCAATGTTGCATTCCTCTTGTATATAAACCTTTCCCTTATATCCATATGCGTGTCTATGAAATTGGTTTCTCTAGTTTACCTGGACTAACACAGTCACGTTCCTTCTCCAGGTTCATTCAGCATGTTGCAAGGCATGGCACAGATTGGCCATCATTTTATTATTATTATTAGCCATTTTAGGAAGGAGACTCTTACAAATCTAATAATAATCCATCATTCAATTATATCAAGCTTACTTGTAT